>CAJNIZ010048137.1:41206-83599 GCA_905231905.1 Symbiodinium pilosum | reverse complement strand
ACTCCTAGTATCCCCCTTAATAACCCCTATAGTAATCCCCTATAGAATCCCCTAATATAACCCCCTTCAAGGAGTTTAGACCCTAAACCCTAAACCCTATAGAATCCCCTATATAACCCCCCTTAAGGGAGTTTAGACTGTAGCTCATTTGGTCCCAACGGGGTGATCAGCGATGCCGAGCTGTATGTTGGTGCTACCCATGTCTGGACACATCGTACGCCGTAGGTTGCTGCCACCCTGTGGCTATGAAAACACGGTTTAGGGTTTAGGGTTTAGGGTTGAGCAGCTCTACTTGAAGGTTCATGGGACTTAGTAACTACTTATAACTGGGCTTATAACCCTACTTATAACCCCCCTAAATGGCCTCATAGGGGTTACCCCAATTATACGTAGGGTTATAACCCCAGTTATAAATAGTTACTAAGTCCCATGAACCTTCAAGTACTCATGGATAATCATTCTGGTTTCCCAAAATCGGGGGACCACAATAGTATATAGACCTCAATATACTATATTCCTTATTCTGGGGACACCTAAAATGGTAATCTCCCTGAACCCTAAACCCTGAAACCATCATCACAGTAAGCGCCAATTGGCAGCAACTTCATATTAGTTTTTGTTGCCTGACAGGGCGCAAGCGGTACTGAATGTGCATCGGTTCCTTTGGCATTAATCTTCAATCTCGCTTAACTTCCGATGCGGAATCCGAGAAACCCGCCTGATCGGTCATGGCATCATGCGGGCCAATAATAAGATAACCACACCTCAGAATAACGAATGCTCCCCGTATAATACCGTGACATAATAACTTAAAGGACCGCCATACCTTGAATATCCCTCGCCCATACTCCCAAAAGTTCCTTGCCCATACCCCCGTATGCGCAACTCTAGAGGGACCCTTAAACCCTCTAACGTGCACATGTAGCCTGTAGCAGCTACTGACCCATGAAGGCATGAAGGCATCCAGGAAGACATGTGATCTGGGGTGCGGCTTAAGGAGAGAAGGAAGCCCTGTTGTTGCATTCAATTTGGTGTATATCCAGATTCTGATACGCGTTGTTCTACCTCTCTTACAGTAACACCGACCCAGTCTCCGCCCAGCACTAGTGAGATGTTCGATTTACGCCATTTCGACTTTGAGATGTCTAACATTTGTGCAACCGTGAACTTGGAGCCGGCCTGCAGAAGCCACACCAGCAGCATATCTGGGCGTGAACGGCACCGCATCGCCGGCGGCCTCATGCCACAGAAATGTTTGCGCCCAAGATTCGAAAGCTCAAAACCTGCACAGCTGTACAAGCTACTTACGGTTCTACCTAGACGAGTTCCCAATGAAGAAGCCATCTAACTGTCAGAACAATGCGATGATGAGAACAGAGTTCCCACCGCATTGCTACAAGCGGCAGGATGAAGAAGTACCATCCTACATCATCCTACTTAAAGCCTGCTCACCAATCCTTCCCTCGTGCGCGAACAGCCGTGGCAGTATGGATGCGACAAGTTTAGCAGCATGCTGAGGCGCCATCATTGCATAGACACAGGGGGCACAAAGCATGTCTGCATCTGAAAGGCAGCGATATTGCTCGGGGATGTCGACACCTTGCCAAAGGGCACCCCAGCATCAGTGGGTGACAAAAAGGCATTGCTGGAGAATCAGGCAACTCTAACGTGCGAATGGCACAAAAGTCTTTTCAGCCCGGGACCTTTGCCATGCGCGTAGGGAAGCAAGGAGAGGGCGTCCTTCCAGAAGCGCGCCCACGGCCAACCACCGCAGGTGCACTGCCTCTTGTCACCTGAGATCAAGCGCACAACAGATTCGAACTTTTGATGCAAACTATTTTACACCACTAAGTCCAAAGCCAAAACTTGAGCTTTGGAGAAGGCACAGGCAGAACGTAGCTGCAGCTCTGAGCCAGAGGCGGAGACGTGCCTCTTGGTGTCATGCATGCTTTTGGGCAGCACTGCGCAGGAGATGGCGACCTGGTGGTATAGACTACCTGGCGCGGAGGACTGTGGCTACAAGGGTGTGCAACCTGGTGTGATGCCAGAACCATTCTCGCAGCTGGAGGGGGGGAGCGACCACGGTGCTCCACCACTGGCTCAGTTCTTACCTGAGGGCCGGGCGGGTATGCAGCGGAGCCACTGGACAAGCCCAGCACGCGGCTGAGAGCTGGTGGTGGGGCAGGGCAAAGTATGGATCCACTCCAAGCAGACCCCGGAGATGGGCAAAGCATGGAACCAGGGAGACTCTGCTGCCCAGCAAAGGGGGCTGGTGCACACAACCCCGGCTGGTTTGCGGGCATTCGCGGCTCGAAGCTCGAGTGCCGTCCACGGGCTCGGCAGCCTTGATGTGCCGGCCCGGGATGGGCAACGTTTGGCATGCTGGGGGCCGGGGCCGAGCGACGGGGACTGACGTAGGTCCATCTCTGGGGCGCCACGGGGGAAGGCAGACGCGAAGATGCAGAAACTTGCTGCCACTGGCGAGGTAGCTGGCGAGGTGGCGGCGAATATGCCAAGTGCCTCTGCGGCTGTTGGTGGGCAAGCTGTTCTGGCTGGTAGCCTTGGAAAAATGAACATGGTCAGCATTCCTACCCGTCCTACCCACCCTTTGCCAGCAACAACAGTCAACAATGAAAGCTGCAACTTTGTAACAAGTCTCGAAATCAAAACGGTCAAAAGACATTCTCCTAGAGTGTGCTGTTCTCCTTGATTTGTACAAGTGACTGGTAGCATGGAGAGGCATTGTTCCAAACTGCCAACTGGAGAAGTTCGAGGCAGCAGCCTGCATCACAACCCGAGGTGGAGAGCACGAGACCCGCCCCTGCGGATGCATCCTGCTTGCAGGCGGCTGGAGGCTGTAGGTTTGCCTCAGCAAGAAGAAGCCCAGTATAAATTGACAAGGTACAAGAGTTGAAAAACATGTGCAATGGTGCCTCTGGCACCTCATGGCCGCCTGCGTTGCAGACGCACTCCCCCCGGAAGCCTGAGCAACAGAATGCAGCAGCTCAGTTCCCGCTACGAACTGCTAGCTTGCCTGCTGGCTTGCGCACACCTCACAGTGACAGTCCCTTCAACAAGCGAGCCTGAAAAGCAAGCAAGTCCGTTTGCCCTGTCAACCGCATTGTCGCTAACAGATGAGAGGAACGCACAAGGCACTGCCTGTTTGGGGGGCGACTGGTTGCTGACCCCTTAAATTTGCCTCTTGTAAGTGGAGAGATCCACAACTTGTAAACCAAACTCAGCAGCCGCGTAAGCTATGCACTACTGTAGCCTGCAATGCTTCTGCCTTCTGGACTCCAGGTCTTTGATGCTGCTAGGGAGCCCGCGGCATTGGCATGGGTGGCGGCGGAGGCAGCAAAGGCACCGTGATGGGCTCCAACAGCACCTGCTGCGACACTTTGCGTCAAGCTTACCCGCTGTGGCTGAGCTGTGAGGCCAGGGGAAAAGCAGGGTTTAGGGTTTAGGGAGCAACCCACCCTTTTTCTAAGGATGCCGCCTGTGAGGGAGGCGGACTCACCCTGCTGTGGGCTGGCGAGGATCCCTTGGGCGTGGTGAAGCCATCCGAAGCTGCGGCGGCCTCAGGCAGGCCAGAATGCTTTGTAGGATTCAGGGTGTAGGTTCAGGGTTCCGGGTTAAGTGCTGTAGGTTTAAGATGTAGACGCGAATGTAGAGTGCCAGAATCAATAGACCGCCAGGTCTGTTGTCGCTCCATTCCCCTCACGATGGATCTTGCATTTCATGCGTCTGCGAAGAAAAATTGGTCTTACTTTGGGGCACGTCGTTTGTAGAGGTCTCAATGATTCGAACTTGAAGGCCTGTTGAAGATGGAGTGCGAACGAATGGAAATCCTTTAGCTATGGCATGCGGAAGCCAGCCTGCAAGTTTACAAATGTTCCAAGAGTGACTTGCAGACTGGCGACATGAGAATGCCCGCATAGACTCTTGAGGCATCGTGCAGTTTGAGCGGGCACTTTATCCCACTACATTACCCTGAGGATCCAAATAGCCCAGTGTAGGTATATCTATAGACTTTGGAGCCCAATGTAGGTGTTATATGTATACTCGGATCCCTAGGGTTACCCATGGGGTTGGTGGAACACCGACCTCCAACACCCTTGCACTAGCTACTTGTAGGAGGAGGCTCATCACCGCTAACGGCACGGAGACCTACCATGTAATTCATCAGGCTCATGAACAGTTTGTCAAAGCAATAGTCTACACTCCTAGTATCCCCCTAATAATCCCTATGGTAGTTCCCTATGTAATCCCCCATATACCCCCTACCCCCACCCTAAGGAGTTCAGACTATCGCTCATATGTGCTGTAGAAGGCGATCATGTTTCAACTGTGGCTGCAAACTTCCAGGTGGATCATGGCGTTCGCGCCGGATGCAACAATTACAGTCATCTCCTGGCATCTGGAAAAAAGCCCCCCCCATCCCAGGGGATTTGGACAAGACCCTGGTAGGTACGTTCCTATTCCAGTCCTAGTATATTCTTGGGGTTCCGTCTTTGGGGCTCCCCCAAACCCTCGAACCTAAACTAAACCCCTAAGCCCTGAACCCCTGAACTCCTCAACCCTAACCCCTAAACCTTAAACCCCTAAACCCACAACCCTAAAACCCTGAACCCGAGACATCGCCGGTCTTCCCCCCGTGGCCTGGCTTGGCGAGGCTTCTGCTGAAGGTTGGCCTGGGGAGTCCTGCCCAGTATCAGCTACTTTCTGGGGGCTACTACGGGATACGGGAATAATTTTAGGGCTTATAGGGTTTAGGGTTTACTTATACAGGGGTTATATGGGGATCACATAGGGATTATAGAGGGATTGTAGCTACGAACTGGGGGCTACTAGGGGATAAGGCATGATCGAAAGGAAAATGGAAACTACTGTAGTATAATGGTGTATATACTGGGGCTATAGGCCAGCATGTTACAAAACACTGTGTTGTTACAACGCCAAGAATAATGCCGAGAACGGAATAGGATGTTGCCCAGGTTAAGAGTTGGGTTTCCCATGCCTTTACAAGACTAACACAATTCAGAACGGACTATAGGAAAGTTCCCCTAGTTATAGCTTGGGTTTTCCTTGCCTATGAAAGGATTCCGCTCGGACTTCCCTGCAAGCCCGCCCCCAAACCACTCAGGATTATGAAAACTTACCAAGCTTGGTTGGAGGTCGTTATGCGAGAGCATGAGAGCAAGCCGTGTGGTCGTACCATGGCAAAAGCCCAAAATTGCTAGTCTCGTGGACTCTTGGAGCAGTCCTCATCGGAAGGATTCTGCTGACTTGGTGTCTGAGCACTTTGCCAAACTGAACGTCTAGTAACAGCAGGAGCCGCAGCAGCAGCAGTAGTAGCAGCAGCAGCGGAATCTAGGAGCCAAACAAGAACAGAGAGCCTCCTTTGCAGCACAAAAGCAATGTTAAATGCAGCAGCTGGACTGGCCAAGCCCTGGCACACAGAAATGCAAGACTAGTAACAGCTCGGCTGCATCAAGCTTTGAACACGCATTATCTGCAATCAGTGTGTACAAGGAGACATATAGAATTTTGGGAAGAACCGCATGGGCCCACCAGCAGCTCTTTAGCTTCACCTTGAAGCCTTGGGTGCTAAACATGGCAGTGGGCGTTCCGGAGCTTAGGGTTTTTTTAAACCCCTCGAATTAGGCTTTAGGGTTTAGGGATACAAGCAAACTCTTGGGTCCCCTATGCAGCATACAGTGAGGCCTTAGGTGAAATCTTCCAAAGCTCAAGAAGCGGCAGTTGATTAGAGGATTAGTCAAAGGTCTCAGTGCACGATGACGCGTAATACTCTGCTGCATATGTTCCCAGGTATGACTCCTCTAGTTGCTCGTGTCCCAACCCCCGCAAGAGGAAGGTCCTGAGATTGGTCGGCAGGAGGCGGGTGCTGCTCTTCAGGCAGGGACGGAAGAGACTCCTGCAAACTGCAGTCAAACCCTTAACAAACACGCGGGAAGGACTATCAAGCGTTTATATGGTGGCGAGGTTAGGCGGGACTCTATGGGGCACGCATAGATTTTGGTATGGGACTCTAGTTATGGGGCTTGCTGAAGATCCACTAGGATAGCACCAATTTGGGTTCCTGTAAAATGTAATTTAAAGCAAGTGCAGAATGGCTTCAAGGGCTTCTGTGCTTTCATGATGTCAGTCTAATCCCTGTGAGACTAGACCATATTAGCAAGACCTGGGGCGAAATTCCTGCTCTGGCTGCGGCTGTGGCGACGGTGAGGCGTCGGAAGGCGTCCGAGGGGAGGGAACTGGCTCCTTCCCGGGACTGTTAAGGTTTAGGCCTTCGGGTGTCTCAGTTGTTTGTGGTTAACGGTCAAGATACATGCAAAAGTTTACAATATGCAAAGCTATTGAGATTCTTGCACCACAGCTGGTGACCCTAAATAAGCAACAGGCTGGGACCGCTGGGACTTACAGGGTAAGCTTCTTCTTCCAGAGCATAGACTTCGACTTGTCAAGTGCGTGTTCAAACAGACAAACACTGGTCTTGTCAGGATGCTGAATCCTTTGCAGATAGCAGCCATAAGCGAAAATGGAGCATCCCATCAAGGCCCTGAGTGCTTGGATGCTGAATCGGTCATGACATGGTGCGCTTTCAGAATTGGTGTGGGAAGAGCTGCGTGCCCAATGGCAAAGCAGTAGTACTTAAAACGGCTTTGGAATTTTGACGCTCACCTTTGCTGATCGCCAAGACCAGACTAAGATCCCTGAGTCCTGTGCCCCTGTCTGAGATTCGGCTTGCCGAAGAGGCAAAGCCGGGGCCGACGGCAGCTGCAGAGTTTCTGGCGGGGAGCTGGGCAGCGCCTCTGGCATCCGAGGCTCCGAAGGCTCTGAAGGCGCAGAGGGCGCCACATCTCGTGCGGCATCTGCGGGCCCTCGTGTGAGGGGTTTGAAGCTGTGAGTGATGCTGTCCCAGAAGTAGCGCCGCTTGTACCTCATGCTGCTTTCACTCTCTCGGCTGCCCCTAGATGCATCATAAGAAAGAAGCTTGTGACATCTTGTGACCTTAGTAGCGTCGTCCCGCTGATGGCTAAGAGCAAGAAAGAAGCCGAGCCACTCGTCAAGGAGCTCCCTGGAGTTCGTCGTGGTCTGCATTAGGACAGCCATCTGCAGCGCATGCTCCTGGTTGTATCCATGGCTTCGGGGTTACCACAAAGGGGCTTCTGGGGGATCCCTAGAGAGAGATCATGGCTAAAGACGGGGTTGGTCGCGCAGTTGGGCTTTAAGCCGCTCTGTTCAGGACTCTTCGGGGTTTAGGCTTAGGGCTTGAGGGTTCAATGGTTCCGCCTTCAGTGCCGCAAAAGTCTCACGCTAAATCCCACATGGACTTGTACCGTACAGGTTCGGAGTGTAGGAGCTATAGGACTGAAGGCTAAGCAATTCAGCAACGGGGTGTGGGGCCTTGGCTGCACATATTTGATTCCCTGGTCGCCCAAGCACGTTCGCGGTATGCATCTTGGAGAAGTGTCCAATTGTCTCATTCCCTCAAAGCGAAGCCACTTTGTAGCTTACTGTTTCGGGACTAATGAGGCCACGTATTTCATGGTATCATATGGTCTCCGCCAGCGCAGCGTCATGAAGGCTGACTTGCCACGTGCCAATGCGGTAAAGGGTCATAGTTCGAGCTCGCTCTCAAGTTCTCTGTTTCAAGACCACTTGAAGGACAAACTTGCCTAAAGGTCAGCTGACGATGGATGGAGATCTCCAAATATCTTTCAGAACTCGTGCGTAACCGTGGACATCTCAAACCACAAGCATGCAAGGGTGTAGGGGGATACTGCTACCACTGCCAGCGGTTTCTACATTGAGACCGTCCTTGTTCTCCTTTTTGGAATCTTCCAGCCTGTCCAGAAACATGTTACGCCGCGCCATCATCTTCTCCTAACATCGGGAAGCAGCACATGACAGCCTATGGGCAGTTAGCATAACTAACTTCTTTCTTTGTGAGCCAGGGTACCTACAAGGGTACACACAACTCACCGTATCAGGGACAGGCAAGCATGGTGAAGTGGGCACAGGGGACGATGTTCTACAAGAACGTTTGTCAAAACCAAAACTACAAAAACCTGGAAATTGGGACCCCATGACTTGATAACTATAGAGTCCTATTTTTGGGTTAGGGGTGCCACAACAGCTGTGCAAGAGCTCCCAGAACTCCCCTGCAAGTCCCTAAACCCAAACCCCAGAGCCCTAGACTCCTAGACCATTTCTTGGCTCTGAGTGTCCAAGCAGAATCCGCAATCATTGACCATGCGAATGTATGCCTCAGTTGTCCGGTATTGTTTAGGGTTAGCGCTTTTACAGGATAAGCATTTTCTTTGAAATTCGATTTCATCTTTCCCTAAAGCCGACTAAACCCTAAACCCCTAAACTCCCTGGAACCCTAAAACCCTCAAACCCAAAAGGCTACCCACCGGTCGGGCAGGATGCGGCTTGCACGGCCAACCCCCAGGACTGCGCCAGACTTTGATCTGGTGGAACTCCTCCAAGCACTGCTAAAGTTGCTGCCCGGGACAGAACTGCTTAAAGTGCTTTTCAATTGAGGTTTGAGGGTCTAGGGGCTAGGGTTAAGGCTCATTAGGATAAATGATGCCTGGGCCGTGGAGGTGACGCATCGCCTTAGATACACTCCTGGAAAGTAACATGGAAACCCAAAAGGGGCTCTATAAAGACTACAGTCCCTCTAAAATGCAGCTATATGGGTTTCCATGTTAGTTTCGAGGAGTGTAAACAGTTCTGGGGAACAAACCCCCAAGCAAACAGCATCCTGCGCCTTACGGTCCCCAAAGCCAACCCTTTGAAAAGCCGTCAGAGCGGTAGTACGAAACTCAGGGTTCCTTGCCGAAGAACCCTGCTAAGGGACCTCAGGCCTCCGGAAAGTACGAAGAAGCCCGAGGCAGGGCATTGCTGGTAAGAAAGCCCCGCCCGAATCCTACACGCCATACTTTTCTTGACCTCATGAGGGGAGTGAGCAGAAATACCCATAAAGAGCTTAGCCCCAGCATTAGCTATCCCTTGACAGCTAAGTGAGCTATAGTCGAAACTCTTAATATCCCCCTTAATAACCCTTATAGTAGTCCCCTATATAATCCCCTACATAACCCCCATTAAGGAGTTTAGACCATGGCTCAAGTAACCCCTCAAAACCTAAAGCCAACGGAAGCCCTGGCTGGCCCACTGCGCCTGGCAGCGCCGTAGGCTGGCACGAAAGCAGCTGCGTCAGTGTGTCGATGAGGAAAGTGTTGCGGCTCTTCCTAAGTGAGGATAGGGATTTGAGGGTACGGGATTGTGGTGAGGTGCACTTTCCTTTAACAGCTTCGCAATGGATTTTCACATGAACCTAACTACTTGCAGAGGACCCTGAAGCCCAAGACTTGCGGGAAACGCCATAGACAGGATAGCATCACTGATGCGCACGTGAAAACAAGAGGAGGATCAATCGCCCTACCTTGTAATCAAGCCTCTAACCCCGGGATGGTAAACTGCCTCTACATACTGGCGCCATCCGCTCTGGGGAAGAGATTAGCAGGAGAGCTTTCGGGGCTCAGGGATGCTCAGGGCACATTTGGCACCTGAAGAAAGCATCGAAGCCACTACATTGCTGGTTCAACATCAAGACAAGATCTTCCTTGAAGGGCCCGAAGAATTGGAAGGGTTGTGCAATGTTTAGAGGAACTCTAAGTCCTGTTGATGCAGTCAAAGCAGCGAGTCCTCAGCGTACCTGGGACGAGGCATGCTGCCAGCAAGGGGTTGTTTCAACATATAGAGATTCGGAGGCATGTATGCTTTGCTATGCGTCCTGTACTTTATTTGTGGCTGTTTTTTCACGTGAGGCCTTTTCAATGTGCGTCGGGATTGGGACAAATTGACAGGTCGTGATTGCGGTCGCAGCTGTTTTTTGACAGTCAGAGCCAAACATCTGCAATGCCACCCAAGCCAGAATTCTTCCGGCCGCAAGTGATCATCTTTTGCAAATATTTTTCAACATACTCTCAAACGTTGGAGGGTGAATCAGAAGCACAGCAAAGCAGAAGAATACGAGACAGATTTTGGATCGTTAAACCCTTCCAGACGACACTGCTGACCATGAGGGCCTAATTACAAGACAGCATCATGACATCAGCACACACCCAATCACCTGAGTCACTCGAGCAATAGGCTAAGCTCCCAGTATCCCCAGTAATAACCCGTATACTCCCCCTATATAAACCCCTAAACCCTAAATACTGGAGTTATATGATCCCCTATACCATTACCATTGAGGAGTTTAGACTACAGCTCACTTGGCACAGCACCCCAAACTCTCTGGCCAGGGGACAGCACCATGAGATCCAGGCAGGCCTCTCCAGCAGGAAGTACTAATTTTAATAGGGTTTAGGGTTTAGGGATAGCAATAATAATAATAAAGTCTTAATGATGGTGGTAGAATGAATAATGGAAGAAATAAAAGTCGTAGTATTAATAATCGTAAAATGAAAATAAAAGTAGGAATATGAATGTGAGTCATAAAATAGTGGCAATGTTAATAGCAATAATGAGAATAGTACTAGTAATAGGCATAAGAATTACAGTGATACTCGAAATAAAAAAAGGCCATGAAAGCCGTAGCAATATTAGCAGCACTAATATTGATTCTTATTTTACTAGTGATGGTAGTATGAAGCATATTAATGGTTCTGGGGGTCCTTTCCTCGGCGGTACGTATGTTCGAGCTCAGATTTACTGGGACCTACCCATATGCCGCATTTCCGGCAAAGAAGGAGTTTAGACTATGGCTCACATACCTGCTGGCCGTGACGGTGGCGCGTACCCAGCCATGCCCCCCTACAGAAAGCTACGGGGAATGAACATTAGGGTTTAGGGTTTACGGATTTAGGGTCTAGGAATGCCAAACTTGAACAGGATAACTTAGGAGGACCAAGCGATATACTAGGAATATAAGAGGACCCTAATATAATCCTTCTTATCCAAGATAGTCACTAATACAGGGTGGGGGGTCCACCTACAGGATATCATGCAAATGCACCCAGCCTCTGGTGCGCATTTTTCTTCAGACTGACCCACGAACATCTACAAAGTGCATGAGAAAACTGTCCCTAAACTCTAAACCCTGAACCGTAAACCCTAAGCCCTTGAGGCAGCCAATCCGTTGCCCTCAATTCTTTCAAACATCTCACTCGGGATGCAAGGAGCCACCAACCATGAGCCCCTAGGTAGGGTTTAGGGTTTAGGAAAGCCATTATGGGGTTTAGGGTTTAGGGTAGGGTTTCCGGAAAATGTGGATATTACCCCCAATAATGGAGAAGCAAATGGAAAAGAACATGGAAAATGAAATGAAATGGACACTGGCATTATAAAGGGGTTTATAGGAGCTATAGTCTAAACTCCCAGTATCCCCCTTTCTTACCCCCATAGTAATCCCCTATATACTCCCCTATACAACCCCCCTTGAAGAAGTTTGGACTATATGTCACATGGGTGGTTGTCAAAATTATGGTCCCTTTTTGGGTCCCTATTATAATACGGCCCCTAATACTTAGGGTACCCAAAAAGGGACCATAATTTTGACAACCACCCACATGTATCTTGACATGGACCATGGCAACTCATCAGTGCCAGATTCCTGTTCTACTCCTTGGATGGATTTATAAATCAGGTGAACCTTGGGTACTGCCCCCACCCTGTAACAGTCTATATATTATATTAATATGAATATTGGGTCATACTCAGGGCTATATGAAACTATGTTGTTAATATTACCCAACTGTTACACAGTGGGGAGCACCCAAGGTTTACCTGCAAAAGAAAACTTTGCACGACTATGTTTACGGGGGCCTGGCTCCTCGCGATGAGTGCCGTACGAACAAGTTTCCCCTGCAATTGTTCGAGGGATTCCCGAAACGTACGATATCAGTCCTAGGTAGACGTTTACTGCAGCACGAATGTTATCTGTAACAGTAATGTAATTTAGGAGAATCTTGGATATTACGTGGATGTAGCTTGGGTCTTTCTGCCAAGTAGTAACCAAGTGCCAGCACAGCCCTGAACCTAGCAGAACTACTGCGGTTGGATGTAAATCTTGCACTACTCTTTAAAATCTCATACCCTGGCATTCATGTGGAGCCCCACGTGATGCAAGACTTCCATTCTCCTCCGTTGCATCTGACTGCCAGCATGCAAGCTTCCAGGCCTTCAGAGCCTCTTCCTCCTGAGACTGCTGGGCCTGGTGTGCTCGAAGCTCCTCCGGTATATTTTGGGGTTATATAAGGATAATGGAAAAGAAAATGGAAGCTACTACTTAGGGTTTAGGGTGTAGGGGTTTAGGGTTTAGGGATTCAATCGTGACGCTACAGGGCTCTTAGGTTTCGAGCAGTCGCAGTGACAGCATGGGCAGGAATCAAAGATAACCACAAGTCTTGAATGACCCTGCCTCGAACTGATCCAGAAGGTCCTGGATCTGCATTCCTTGGGCTATAAGGACTATTTGGCTTGTATGTGAAAGTCTACAATGTGGGGTGGGGGCACTGTCAAAATGATCCGTATAGAACTCCCTCATAAGGAGCCTCAACATAACCATGGTAAACTTCCACTTCTGCTTCCCGTACATGACAAATGCCCCTGCGGGCCGCCTTCTTTAACACAAAATTGGACGAAGGCTTTGGGGTAGCTTGCACAAAGAACTAGCATGACCAGCTGGGAATCGATGCGTCATGGCCTTTGCATCCTCCTCACGGAAGAAGGTCATCACGTTAGACAGGAAGCTGTCCTCGTTAGCCTTCGTAATCGAGGGTTTCATGTTTGTCCCATGTATCGCAGGGTAAGGGAGGAGCTTGTTGCAGAACAGCTGATATTAGGCTTCAGGGCACGAAGGCTTTGCCTGACTATACCATCCTTACGCATTGATGAATAAACTCTTCTGCCTTACAGCACTTTTTCTCAGGGGATGATAGGCTTAGCTCACCCCAGGTGCTAAGTTCCCTGGCCCAAAACAGGTTGTCCTTGTAATGATTGCAAGATTGTATATGCGCAAAGAAAAAGGGGACCTACTCTGCTACTGAATAAGCCAGTATTGTTCTAGTCTTCCAAGCAAGGGTCGACGTCTACAGGCGTCCACGGCCGTCAGGGCTTTACGAACAGAAGAGCGGAAGGAACCACCATTCAAAACTGGTCATAGCTTGAATGATTTCTCACCTACCTGGCCTTCTGATCCACCAGCTGGCGCTGCAGTGCCCTGCACTGCGCCCGTAGCCGTTGCTTCCGCGTATCCGACGAGCCCTTCGCTTAGCATCTAAAGAACGGGTTTAGAGCTTCGGTTTTCGGGTTCAGCTTCTACACTAGGATGGTGAGCTTAGGGTTGGATGGCCGCGGCGGTGGCGGCGGGCGCGGCTGCAGCTGAGGGGGCTGCGGCTGCGGTGGCGGTGGGATGAGGCGGGCGGGGGTTGGGTTTTGGTGGATGGAGCTTGGCTGTGAGCAGGCGCACGAGGGGGCCATGAGAAGGTTTAGGGGCCAAGCTTCCAGTAGCTGCCGAGATTCCGCTGCCATCGAGGATTTTGCAACAGTGAGCACTGGCCGTTCGACAGCTGACTCGACGCCTCTGCAGGAGGAACTCTGAAGTCAGATGCGTTTATGCCATCTCAAGATTCTTGCTTTGATCTCCTAGCCTTCTATCCAGCTGCTCCATATCAGCCCTTTGGCGGTTGCCATGAAGAATTGCCGTCAGATGACAATTCATCATGCGCCCTGCTGCCACTCGGGGTCAGGTTTAATGACTTGGTCTGTTATCCAGGCTCGCAGGTACAGGCCTCCAAGCATGCCGAAAGGGCGCGTGAAGGCTTAACTCCACGCAAGTGTTCGACAACAACATATCGTGGACCCTGCGAATTGGAGGACATGCGCACCATCTACCCCTGCGGGGTTAGTTTGACGCGTGCCTTTGAGGGCTTTGGTGACATGCTCGGCAGGAAAAAGTTCTCCGCTGGCTCGCACAAGCCTCAGAGAGTGGTTCAGCCCGAGAAGATGCAGAGCAGAATTGCATCTTGCAAGGAATGAACCCTGAAAAGTCATTCTTGCAAGATAAGATGGAAACCCAGATCCACCTTCACCCGATCTGCACAACATGTGGAGAGATACCTGCCGCGTTGAGGGCAGCAGAAGAAGTGGGTTGCACCCGTATGCCCGCCGTCCCGTGAACTACTGCTGCCGTTCAGGCTAAGCACAACTGGATCGAGAGTTGCTTGCTGGCTCTTCTTAGAGAATGAAGAAATGGGTGCCCACAGTACCCCGAGATAACCACCAACAATATCATGGCCGTTTCCATGTTCTTTTCCATTCCTTCATTCCTGACTAGCCACCAGCAAGGTGGCTCTCAAACGTAATATAAACCCCCAGTTTCCATTTCATTGTCCGCATGCTTTCCATTTGGCTTTTAGTTCCCTGATAAACCATAATCCTGAGTTAACCCTAAACCCTAAACCTTTTGAAACCTGGGCGGATTGGAGGGCTAATTGCGCTGGCCATACCCTCGAATAGCCGTGCCTGCCTCTTTCACAGTATTTGGACCGACCTTGCAAAGGTGTTGCGAAAAGGAATTTCCCAAAATGAGGGATGGTGCTCACAGTGGGGATTACCGTATTTTGGGGTCAGTCTTGAAATTGGGGACCTCTTATTTAAAACAACTACCATAACAGTACACCTGAAAATCCTTCACCACCGAACCTCCAAAGACCTATGCCACTTGACAGGCTTGCACGGCTTTAGATAGCCGACATCTTCACAACAAGCTTCTAGCTCGAACCAATACAAGGCCAAAGAGACAAGGGAAGTATAGTATAGTGAAGTATAGCATTAGTATCAGTATTGGCATTAGTATTAGCTAGTATTACTATTAGCATTAGTATTAGTATTAGTATTAGTGTTAGTGTTAGTGTAGTATAATCACAAACAAAAGCTCAATGCCCTGTGGCTTCGTCGCCGTCTCACGAAGGGCAGCCGCCTCGCCATCCTCGATGCTCCCATCGCCCATCTTTGCAGACCTGTAACAGATCAGGAAGTTTAGGGTTTAGGTTTGAAATATGGGTGTTATATAGGGGTTATATGGGGATAAGGGAAAAGAAAATGGGAACTACTACGTATTCTTTAGGGTTTAAGGGGTTTTGGGTTAAAGGATATGGGGAGGCTTTAGGCTTTAGGGTTCGGGGTAGTAACAGATGAGCGATCACGGGCTACCCTTTTCCTCTATGCAACAGCGTTTCATCAAGTCCAGTAGTTGGAATGTGGAGGGTGTCATTGTGAGTCCAAACAGTCCCCGTGCCGGTGCAGATGCCGCTCATCATGAGAGTACACAAGAGTAGAATGGGAACAACAACTGCCCTTGCAACCAAGATCAGAATATCACAGAGGAAGACCTTTGATGCCAGCAATAATATATGAAGTTTGCATAGAAATCAGGGACCGGAGCCCATATAGACTCCAGTAATCATGCTAGAAGCCATACAGAACCCTCATTAATTATAGGGACCACCCAAAAGGGAGTCCTGACTACAGGAAACTCCCATATACCTCTGAGATCTTCCTCAAAGCCAAGTGGCAGTAGCGCGCCCTGTCAACACCGGCATCTGCCGAACTTGTGAGGAAGACAGCAAATTGGCAAGCTAACTTCCTTGAGGATGGCTCCTGTAGAGATGCTTCGCGATGTTGTTGGATCGAGTATGATGAATTAAATTTAGAACCCTAAACCCTAAACCCTTGGGGGCTATCAGAGCCGATGCCCTAATACTCAGGCTCGTTTGTTGAGCTGTGTGTTGAGCATCACCTGTCTCCTCCTTCCTGGTTAAGTCCAGAACAAGCATGGCCATCAAATGCTACAGTAGATGATTTTTTGGCGATGCTCTTCCTAGCCGCGGCAAATCGCACTTACTTGCACAAGAACCACCAAGCCCCCAAACCTGAGCCTTAATAATTCCTAATGTACCAAGACAACTCTCGGCTCACGTGCGCGGCGGCTTGAGCAAAAGCAGCGTTTAGGAAGCGTGACGTTTGTCAAAAACCTGGTCCCCTCTTCGGCCATCCCTTACAGCCCTAGCAGCTTATGGCAGGATGTGAAGGGAACCCGAAGGGGCCTATTCTGTGGCAACCACATGTGTCCGCCACTCGCACATAGGAAAATGCATGCGTAGAGTTGGGGACAGTGCTGCGGTAAGCTTTGCTACGCAGATTGAGGCCTCTGACTGCGCGCCCTCTGCTGCAGGATCGTTGCAAAAGGGAAGCAAAACAAAATTGAGGCATGATCCAGCCGTCGTTCTCAATGATGCAGGACTGGACTCACTAGTCAACCTGCCACAAGTCGCCAGCGCACTACCACAGAACTCCGAGACCCTAAAATTTCCTTCAGCAGGGTAAAGCCCTCGATGTTTTTTTGTTTTTTTGGCCAGGATGTCCTTAAAAAGAACGCGCGCTGGCCTTGGCTATCACAACCGTAAGTAATCCGCTAGACTCTGAACCATAGCTCCTACTCATACTACTTGACCTTGCACAACCACCACTACCACCGCCAAAGCCACCGCCACCGCCAGCACTGCTACCACCGCACCACCAGCGTTATCACCGCCATCTTGTGAACTCGGTGGGGATGAGTTCTGGGTCGTCACTAGCAGCCCTCAGGATGCGAACTAGAGAATCATGTGACTTGGTGGGAAGGACTGGCAGCCAGGCCACATGCGTGTCAGCTGACAAGCGTCTCTTCGGAGGGGACCTTTAGTAGGGCGAGGCTCAGTCTGAACCCTCACGCCACAACACCAGAGTGATGTACAGTTTAGGGTGGTAGGTTTGGAGGTAAAAGGCTTGCAAATCCTACTTAATTATCTAATTCGTCCTGCTGCATACCAGAACAACGTCAACATGAAGCAGAAGCTTTGAGCGTACTGAAGTGTACGGAGGGGAGCCTCATGTAAACATCCATGACAAAGGACTATCAGGCCAAATGAGCGAAAAGTAAACAAGATCACCGAGTCCATGTAGGTAGCACGGTTGCTTTGGCATTTGGGTTGTTGGAGCAACATTCGACCCCCGACATTTCAAGTGATGCTCAAGCTTTGCAGGGTAAAGAAACGCTACAGCCCAGCACGCCTGCTCAAAGCACGAGGCTTAAGCAGGTATATGAGGACCAGCCGAATACCTAGTACCAGAATGTGCTAGGCAGAATTACAGGTTTACCACCACTAGCACAAGTTAAGTTCGCCTGCAAGGGACCTGCTACAAATGGCAGCTGATGACAACTGGATGTCTTGAAGGGGCCTCGTCAAAAAAGGGAAGATACTCCCTTTTACTATTTGATCCCTATTAAATATACATATGTATATATATGTATTCACTAATTGCCTATGATACGCGTATGTAGTCCCTGCCGTCTGGCAGCAAATGAACTCTGTTCTAGCTGCTTGGACTTGCACGGCCAATGCTTTGCGGCAGGCGATCTTCGTGGGCGCAACGCTTCGTTGCGGCTTTTGGTTCGGAATTCTAGTTCAGGCTCAGCGTCTACCATTTGGAGTGTTGGTTTTGAGTACTGGCTTACAGCCCACAGGGTGCCGTTACGACCTTGCCAGCGGCAGACAAAAAACGTGGCCACTGAGGAGTTCAAGGCCACGAATACTCCAGTCGGTGTTGTGCTGTAGTTAAGCCACACCCTAAACCCTAACGCGCTCACGTATATGTTCTCAGAAAAAGAGCTGCTTGGAGGTTCACCAGTCTGAGCAAAGATTACGAATCATGTGCGATAATGCATGTATTACACCACCTTTGTTCCTTAGCCAAGCATGTGGTTCTCTTGAGTCTTGGGTAGGGTTTACGGTGTTTTTCCCGGAAAAAATCGTAGGGAGATCTTCTGGCAACCCTATGTTGATTGCTTTCCCCTGCATGTACTGCTTGGAAATCCCACATGATTTTTGCACAGTCCAGCAAAAGAGTCACCTCAGATGCGAGCTTTTCGCACATCGGAGGCTAGCGAAATCAGGCAAACGTGTTTCTCGGGTGGGTTCTGTGCTCAGCGCAGCAAGTCACGAAGCTGTCAGTCAAGATTTTTTCTTGTCTTGCGAGCACGAATAGCTTAAGGACTTCCACAAGTCTAATGACAAGAATAAGAGGGAGAGAAACTCCTGGCAAGTTTTGCTGATCGTAACATGGTGAAAACGCTGTTTGTGGTTTTCATACTAGTTTGAGTCGGAAAATGACAGCATGGGAAGGACAGTCCCAGTGTTACCGGTTCTTTCTAGAGCACACACCTTCGCCAAGGATTGTGCAGCAGCTCTGTGTGAGACGGGCACAGGCTCTAGAATTTCCAGACAGATTTGTTAAAGCCTTGCTTGGAAACACCAGAGCGGCCAGCTTGCTTCGAAACAAGGCAAGCGCTCGCACCACAAGGTCTAAGCCAGGTTCTACCGTGAGGAAATGCGCTGCCAGAAGGCGGCTGCGCTCTAGCACCCCCGGCCCCCCTCCATTGGAAGCCGAAAACTGGAAGCCGAAGAGCGCCACCGAGCAGTGCTTGGTCGAAGAACCCTACCGAGTGAGCGAACCCTAGACCCTAACAAATTATGCCGAGCATCTGAACTTCTGCTTGAAGAACATTTGGTCCAGAAGCTCGGCAAAGAATTTAGTCCTGACAGCGACACAACGTTTGCAAAGGAAAACATCAAGGGGTCTAGACTAATCTGGACGCATGAAGAACAATGGCAAGTTCATGCTCGCTGCGTTGCTGAGTCCCAAAGCCACAAGCCCAGATCCTCTCATCACTGTCTGGAGCAAAATCGGGTCTGATGTAAGGATTTTTTGACCGCTGTACTTGTGTATTCCTTCGTTGACGGATTTTGCGCAATGCAGTCTGGTAGTTTCCCTAAGTAGGGGGACCCCGATTTCGGCCCACTATACTATAATCCTTATCATGTGGACACCAAAAAAACCGAATTTTGGGAAACCTATCTAGAAAACGCAGACAACAATGACCAAAAACTTACTGGCTCTTAATTAGTAGGGAAATGTAGGGAATGAAGGAATAGAATCCCTATAATATGTTCCCTACTCACCCTAAGCCCTAAACCTTGTAATATGTTCCGATGACCCGAAGTGGCCTCTCCATCGCATCTCCGTCCATCAGGGGATCGGCCGGTTCAGGCTTCTTTTCCTTAGCTTTCGCTTCAATGACTTCCTGGTTCTTATTCGGGAAATATGGGAACATGTTATGTAGGGTATAGGTGCAGGGTTCAAGGTAGGGAATAAGGGAATTAAATGGGTTATGTAGGGATTATATTCCCTTACTCCCTGCTAAGGCTACGAAGCTGTGAGAAGCAGAGATAGGCAATGCTGCACATGCTCTCCGTCAAAGACCTACTGAGATGATCCACGAACGAGCTCACAATTGGCATCACTCACCGACGAGTTTTGGTCCAAAAAGCTTGGCTCATTGTGAACTCTACCACCACTGCAGCTACAATAGCAGCAGCAGCAGCAGCAGCAGCGGCGAAACCAACCCATGTCCAGAACAACGCAACAAAGATCACAGCCTAGCATCGCGCGCCAGACGCGGAAGTTCTCTTGGCACCTGAGCAACACGGCAAGCAATGTGCATGTGCTTTGCGCGTACATGTGCTATTCAACCACCATGGCTCAGCGGATGGGACTGCGTAAGTTCACACGTCAAGCATGCCACCTTCCACAACGGGAGCCCTGTCTTGGAAACTCTGACATTGAGCGACCCTGGATGCGCTGCTGACAAGCACCTTATCAGATTGCGGTGCTTGTGGCTTCAGCGCATACCTCGGCTT
The DNA here is from genome assembly GCA_905231905.1 of Symbiodinium pilosum. Classification (NCBI taxonomy): domain Eukaryota; class Dinophyceae; order Suessiales; family Symbiodiniaceae; genus Symbiodinium; species Symbiodinium pilosum. The sequence goes on along the minus strand of CAJNIZ010048137.1, from coordinate 63,761 downwards.
GTTATGTTCTGCCTTGCTTAGAGCGGGGGGGTTGACTACGTACGTTCATGCGCTGAACTGAGCTATCCTTTGAGACTTTGGCCGGGCTTTTCTTCCTACGCTCCTGACTAAATTTAGCTGCAGTTCCAGAGCGTCAACAGAAAGGCCAGTCAACAAACAGGGCAACATATGACCACTCCACATGCCCAATATCTTCCAGATTTCCGGTATGAGTCTACCTGGTGCAGCAGCAACGCATTCTGCACTGACTATAGCTCATGTGCATTTGAAGGTGAGCAAAGGCAGGGGGGCATCGGACAGTTTGTTTGGACTGTATGAGGGCGCTGGATCACATGAGCCATAGTCTAAACTCCTTAAAGAGCGTTATACAGAGCATTATAAACAGGAGTATAATAGGGGTTATGAAGGGGGATAGTAGGAGTTTAGAGTTTAGACTCTAGCTCACATGAGGACTTGTCCTATTGCTCCTGATGTTACCAAGACTCGCTAGAACGACTCGTAGAACTTGATTTGAACCCCTTGCCCTGACCCCGATCGTTATTCTTGTGTACTGTTGCGTTCCTCTGCTCAATGCTGCACCCCTACACCTCCAAACCCTACAACCCCTACACCTCAACTCCTACAGCCTCAAACCCTAAACCACTAGATACAAGTACTGCAAAGTACCAAGCCCCCTAAACCCTCAACCCTTAAACCCTAAAAAACCCTAAACCCCAACACCCTAAAACCCTAAACCCTACACCCTAAAACCCTAAACCCTACACCCTAAACCCTAAACCCTACACCCTAAACCCTAAAAAAAACCTAAAACCCTAAACCCTTTTTGCGGCCTCCTCCTCTCCTCCTGCCTTTCTGGCTCCTTCAGCTCCTTCTCGCGGAGCTCATCCGTCCTTCGGCTCGCTTCTGGCGGCCGGAAAGTTTACGGGTTTAGGATTTACAGGGGTTTAGGGTTTAGGAGGGTAACAACTCAGGATTTATAGGGGCTTGAAGTTTGAGGGTAACAATTCAAGATTCATAGGGGTTTGGGGTTAAGGAGGGTAACAGTTCTGGGAATCTAGATTTCTGTTTGTGGCTCATCGCGGCTTTAGGGAGCAAAGCATGGGGCCACTTGCCAGGCGCCTTGCGTGAAATAGCACTTGATATTTCGAGGTGGTGAAATGGACCACCCACTTTCAAGCTTCCCATGTCCTTCAGAACCGCGCTGCGGTGTTATGATGCTTCGGTACATCAACCCCACCCGAGTTCTGCGGTATTGCAAGAGTGTAGCGTGTTGTGAAATGTGTCCACCTCAGGTGTTGATGGTAGGGGAAAGTGATAGTCAATCCCCACAGTTTCGTAGGGAGTGGTGAAGCCCCATAGATAGGGGGCCCCAGTACAGATCCCTGTATTCTCTATTCCTTATTGTAGGGGCTCCCAAAAAGAACTGTGCGGAAGCCATCCAAAGCGCTGGTCCTTTTTCTGGTCCCTACCGGTAGTTAAAGAAGGACACGAAAGTCTAGGATACTCCAAAAGGGACCTGGGTATTGACAACCTTCCATATGTGTTTAAAACCAGCACACTGCGCGTCATGTAAAGCCCCCGGACTAGATTGTCATACAATGGCAGCAGTCATACGTGCATGCGTATTCATGCTCGAATTTTTCGGACTGTGCACAGAGATTCATTGCAGCCAAATATCACCTCCATATTTAGACGACGGACGCTTTCAAACTGTCAGGTCTAGGATGTGTCACGTTATTGCTGGTCTCTGGGACAAGTGCTCCCCTGGGGTGAATATCATCACCAGCATCATTAGTCTGCTCAGCTTGCTTTCTAATGACAGCAAAATTGACTGTGAATGCCTATTTGATGCATCGATTTTGACAATGGTCACCCCTCCTTACGTCTATAGTCCCTCTTAAGTAGATAGAATATGAGGTATATGGGGATCTTACTATAATATACCCAAAGCCATATTCTATCTACTCAAGGGGGACGGACTAGATCATTGGCTCAAGTTGCCCCCTTTGTACTTTTTGCTGGTGCACTTCGTCTCGATGACAGAAATTCTCAGAAAGTCACGACATGGAAGAGGGCGGCACGTTTGGTTGTGCGCAGGTACTCCTCAAACTCCCTAAAAACCTGTGCATTGATCTAATTCACGGCCTTAATCTGGCTGCAAATCAATTTCTGCTTCAGGTGACTGTAGCAGGTTGGTAGAGGTTTCAATCGTCCCAGAGAGAATGTGAAGCTTGTCGAACCCTGTCCTTGCTCTTTCGCTTTCAAAATATGCCTGCAGCTTGGAGTCAAGCCACGCTAAGGGTAGGAAGCCGCACGAACTAGCACTCGCAAGGTAATTAAAGTTCTTGGCAGGAAGTTATTGGTGTCGGGTGTAGCAATGAAGCACAGCAGCTTACATCCACAGCTGGCAGCGCGCCATTCGGCTCCTGATGCTGCTACTGATGCAGCAAACTATCACAGCACCAACCGCATCCTGCAGATTCTCTGCATCTGTTCAGGCTCCTCCTCGTCCTACTGCTACAGAAGCGAATGAAGCAGCCACGATACCACTGCCAGTACGAGCAACACTGCGGTCATGGTCACCACAACAGCTTTGCTAGGATTCATTGACGACGGCAGCCAGCCCCCTCCCTTCCGCTATAGAAGCTGCTTAAGCTCTTACTTAATTGATTGTATGATGTCCTGTCTCAGAGTTTTTGCTTGAAGGTTTTTACCGTCTCCATTTGCTATGAGCTAAGCCAATTTCCGAGCCCTGAATCCTTTGCCTGGTCTTTGGTTAGCTGGGAATGAAGGAATGGATCCTTGTAGTAGCCCCTATATAACCCATTATAATAGTTGCCATGTTCTTTTCCATGAATCTGGGCTGGAAGACCTGCCTGGCACGGGCTCTTCTAGGACCTCAAAACCTGTTAATCCCCTCCCCTTAACATTAAACCAGGGTCAGGGACATTACCCCAATAATGGAGAATGAAATGGAAACGAGCATGGATAATGAAAAGGAAGCTGGGATGATTTAGGGGTACTAATCCCCCCCCCAATATTCAACTCACCCACCCCAAAAAATATTAAATACCCCCATTGTGGCATTGTGGTATATTATACTATATTTGGAGTATTTAATATTAGGGGNNGGGGGTTAATATTAGGGGGAGCGGATTGATCGGACACTTCCAACCCTGCGCAATACCCAACACCCTAAACCCTGAAGCTACAAGCATACACCTCCTACAGTGAATGCACACTTCCTGCTGCGTCACACTCTACACCCTGACTGTAAACTTGTGGTATCCTACTTCGTCTATCATAACTGTTAAGACTTTTAGGGCTCAGCCCATCTTGGCCTGAACGGCATCCTCCGGCAGCAGCGTCTGCTCCGCAAGGCCCAGGTGAAAGAGGTCCCGAGAGGGCCCTACCAGTCGCAGCTTCTAATGGTCCCGGGAAACCCAAAAAAAAAAACGAAACTGCGGCAGCGATCCTTTTGCAGAGGCCATGTTGTGGTCCGTTTTGGGCTTGCCCTAATTCAAGTGCCAAGAAACTTTCGCCAGCATCCTTCCGCGGAGGTGACCGATGCTTGCGAGGGCTCCGTTCCTCAGTGCTTCTGGACCCGCAAGAGCTGTACACGGTTTAGGCTAAAGTTTGTGGACCCCTAAACCCTAAATCCTGAATAGCAGTTTCCATTTATTTTCATTATCCCAATATAACCCCAATATAAATATTTGCGAGATCAAAGGGGTCCTTTGTCAGGATGACTCATATATTTACAGAAAGGCTTCCGTGTGCCAGCTTGCACCATGAAGTCCATGAATCCTTACAGGCTCCACCCCATGGCCTCTAGACTTTCGACACTTCCTGTACAGCCCCTGCATAATCCCTAGTCTAAACTTCTAGCATCCTCCTAAATAAGCCCTGCAATATAACTATCCTATATAATCCGTTAAATAACCCCTTTTGAGGAGTTCAGGCTACATCTGACTTCAGGCTCGGCCGAGGCCCAGGCAACACCCGTTCCGCGGAGGCCCACAGAGAAGAGATCCTGCGCAAGGGAAGTACTGTATGATTATTTAGGTGGACCCCCCACCCAGTAATAGTGACTATAGGGGATAATAGGGATTATATAAGGGTCCTCTTATATTCCGATTATACCACTATTACAGGTTGGGGGGGGTCCTCCGAATGTATCATCCCCTGGGCTCCCAGTTACCTAAACAGTGGGCTAGGAACTATAGGGTATATGGAACCTAGAACCCATTATTTAGATAACTGGAGCCCTAGGGATCCATGGTAGGGTTTAGGGTGCTAGCCCAACATGACCCGTCTAGGATAACGAAGGTCGTGATATGGGTGGCTAAACCCTAAACCCTAAACCGCGAGCCTTAGGTGGTAGAAATGTGGGCTTCCAAGCGTGTGTTCTTGCAGGGTCTTTGCACGAGCCTATGGAAAAGAAAATGGAAGCTACTATAATATAATAGGGTATATATTGGGGTAATATTGGGATAATGGAAAAGAAAATGGAAACTACTCTGTATCATCTAGGGTTTATGTTTATGGGGAATCCTCCGCAAACAAGAACCGCTTCACAGTTGCCCTTCTGCGAGTTGGAAAGATGTAGTGGCAACGTCCGCTCTCAAACAACCTTGCCCAGCAAGTGGGCACGTTTCAATTAACAGCAACTCCGAGAATAACGAAGAGATCTGCAATCTGTTCATCAGAGGTCGTTGCCTATGGGCCCGATATTCTGAAGAACTACCCACGCGCGCAACCCTCCCAGGGATAGACTTTGGCGAAAGCCCTCCCTCCCACGGCGTCCCATGGGTTGGTGCATGAGAAGCCTGAAGAACCTGGGCTTCAGGCCAAGCTTTGTCCGGAATGCGAAAGCAAGGCTCAGGATGTTGCTTCTGGAATGGCGCAGGGCAGCAAAAATCAGGTGCGGCTTCATGTCTAGTTGCAGGCTGCAGGGCGTCAGGCGCTAGGGTATAGAGAAATGGAAACCTTCGGTAGTACAGGTCCTCATTTGCGGTTCTACTCCACAGCTTCACGGTTGATCGCAGGATGCGGTACAAGTACTTGAATTGTTGCCAGATACCTGAACGGTTGAAGCAATTGCTAGAAATCACAGGATTCATCATGGCCGCAATGACACTGCAGGGGAGGCTGTAGATCAGAGGCATGGGACCAGGCAAAGTGGGATGTTTGAACGAAACACAGCATGACTAGCAGCAGCGATTACACAGGGACACGTGTGGTGCCGCTGCTTGCAACAAAGGTGAGTTAGTGCTCCAGGGAAAAAAGGCAAGGTTAAGCAATATTCAGGAGCAGCCCACATCTCATAAGATTATCATAAGAGTAAAATCGACAATCAGGTAGTTGCCAACTCCTTTACATGATGATGCTGCCACGCACTTTCCTGCAACGAAAGATCATTACCACTCAGCTTGCGACCACCATGGTTATGACCATCAAACACCACAGTGAACAAACCTCATCCAATCCACGCTTCTATTCTTTTGCAGCTTTTGCAGAACTACTGCTACAAGGAACAACCTTCCTCTAGTGCTGGGATGATATGAGAAGGAAAATCACGCAAAGGATCTGACAAAACTCTTCCTACAGCATGCTTTGCTGCAATATTGCAAAAGCCTAGCCAAGACAACCTGTCTAACGCCTTTCTCCTGCTAACGTCTGTCCACCCCTTCACAGCCCTGGAATGCCCAGACAAAGGCCTGGAAGTGTCTTTCGACCTCTTGCTTTGTTCAGCTTTCCGGCCTCGTCTGGACCGACCCTTCTTGAGCTGGCGTTTCTTTGTGCCTGAATCGCCTCCCAGTAGGACTGGACTGGCAGTAGTCAATCAGCAGAAGCGGAACTACTGTGCTAGAATATGCTAGAACAAGCATGTCAGATCAAATGATGGTGACGGGTGATGCGACTGTATTTGATCAAGGCCATACAGACCAACCTTTGAGTTTACCATTCAAGGTAGTCTGAACTCCTAGTATCCCCCCTATAGGAACCCTTATAGTAGTCCCCCTAGATAATCCCTATATAATCCCTTTGAAGGAATTTATACTCTAGCTCATTTGAATTCAGTGCAAATGCCTGGCCGGAACCAAGGTAGTGGCGCCGTCAAACTGGCAATGGCCTGCCAGAATTGGCATCGGGCTCCGGGCTGGCAAAACCCACGGTCTAGGGCTTATAGTTCCCCTTAAGTAGATAGAATGCGTGCTATCTTGTTGGGGTTATATAGGGATAATGGAAAATAGAATCGAAACTACTATTTAGGATGTAGGGTTACGGGTTTGGGGTGTATAGTTCCCCCTCAAGTAGATAGAATATGGCTTTGGGTTTATTGTAATAAGATCCCCATATACCCCATATTCTATCTACTTAGGGGGGACTATAGGGTTTTCTAGAATTAGGGGCCCCTTTCTGGGGTTCCTACAATAAGGACTATAATCTTTGGGGTTAATAGAGGGTATCTGTCGGGCTTAAGGCAGGGGACAGAGTCAAGATGGCTTGGTAGTGCCTCAAGGGGTGGCAGGGGATCTTGCATAGCTTTCAGGAGGTCTAGTCCATATGGGAAACACGGGATCCATACGTAAATGCAAGTCTACTGCTTGGATGCCCTTGCCGCGCCTGAAAAGGATTGCATATGGGTCATGCTCGAAGCTATGGGCCCCTTTTGGTTCTAGAGTATATTACGGCACCTAAGGTTTGGGGGTACCAAAATGGGACTCCAATTCTTGGGAACTACTCACATGAGCTATAGTCTAAACTCCTAGTATCCCCCTTAATAACCCCTATAGTAGTCCCCAATATAAGTCCCTATATAACCTCCCTGTAAGGAGTTTAGACTATAGCTCACATGCCCACAGCTAGCTGTCAAGGCAACCTCTGATTGAAGTAGTGCAGTGACAATGCTGCATGACATAAACCCTTTTTCCCCCTTAACAATGGCCCCTATAATGGAGAATCAAATGGAAAAGAAAATGGAAACTGAAATGGAAACTGGGATTATGTAGGGATTATAGGTGACATTTTATCGGAAAGGGCAGAATCAAGCAGTTTCCATTTCGTTTTCCATTAGTACAAGGTAACCCCTACATAACCAGACATGTTCTGTATCTACCTGAGAGGGGCTGTAGCCAATCATCGGCACGAGATCCAGGCCTGCAACCCCTAAACCAAAAAATGAGCGCAATCTGTGTTTCCAGTCTCTCCAGTTTGAACGTCGCTTATTACTCCCCTTGCACATTATACCTGCAGGGGTTCATTATCACGCCCGCGCAACCCCGAAAAGTTGATGCTGTCCCATCCTCAGAAGACCTCAAGACCCGCAAGGGGAAACAAAACCTATTTCCAACTACCTACTGGTGCTTAAGGGGGAGCGGGGGAGTGAGCATAGGGATTCTTGTAAGGGTCCAGGTGGAAATGCGCCTTTCGCTTGCAAAGGCCTGGCGCAACGCTATAAAAAGGACCCTATAGAGTCGCATGATATTCATAGGCTCCTAATCTGGGGGGGTTGCGGCTACCAAAATCTCGTTTTTTTTGCTCTGTAGAACTCCCATGAGTCAATGTGGAGTCGCCCCTCTATACCTGTAAAACCGATCGTGGTTCATGCGATGCTGAAAACCCTAATCCCAAGCCCCACTTCCCTAAACCCTGGGCCCCAGAGCCCACAACACCAAAAGCCCAAACCCCCGGCATTCGCAAAGCCTCGAAACCCTGACCCCCTACATTGCCCTACACCCCAACCCCGAAACCCAAAACCTGAACCTAAACCCTAAGCCCTGAACCCTAACACCTGAACCCTATAACCCCGAAACCCTGAACCCTATAACCCCTAAGCCCTAAACCCTGAACCCTAAACTTCCCTAAACCCTAATCCCTAAACCCTAATCCCTAAACCTTAATCCCTAAACCCTGAACCCTAACCACCATTCGTCCTGGCAGTCGCCCCGGCTTTGCGGCTTCTCGGCCGAAGGGCGATCGGTGGACCAGGTCTGCCTCTCTACTTGGAGGCCTGGGGGGTGGACCTAGCCTTACTGGGGCTTAGTAGGGAATTTGGTATTATATATATATATATATATAGGGTTTATAGGCTTTAGGGCTGAGGGTTTAGGATGAGTACGCAATAAGGGAATTATGCTATACGGGGATGACCTGGGGATTATATATCCTTCTTCCCTACTAAGAACCAGCCGAAGCTGGACTTGTAACCCTTCTTGTAATTGGGGCAGCCCCTGTAAAGCCACTCGGGGGGGGATTGCAAAAAGGGCTTTGAACCCAGGTATACGGAACCGCCAAGAAGTAGGTTAGGAGTCGCAGATTGAGCGAAGGTGCTGCACACATGAGGTTTTCATGTGCTTATATATATATATAATTATGGTAATCACAACAGCTCACATACTTAGGGCTACTACAAGGGTGTATACAGCCAGGATTTCTCTAAGGGTTATGTGGATCGCAGACAAGCATATTAGCGGGCATCACCCTCATTACCTTGTGATCCATCACGGAGGTAGGTCTTGGGGAGGTAGGATATAAAGATGCGTGACTGCGTGTGCGTCTATGTACGCTGAATTGTGAGGCATCGCAAGCTGCCATGTATGCGTAGGGCCTGCTGAAAAGCATGATTTTCTAGCTCTTAAACACGGGCTGTATCAGAGCAGTTGTAATAGGCCAATAGGCTTTGAGGCTTTGTGAGGCTTCCACGAAGCCTAATCTTCCAATGTTTTAGCTCTTGACAATATCTGAGATTTCAGGGTTTCTGCTAGGTTGGCGTTTAATAAAGGAAAACGGCTTGGGGCTGGGCATGATTCCTTTCTATAGTACATGTCGGCATATGTCGGCTTATAGCCGGGGTCTCAGGATATGTTTTGGAAGATCCAGATTATTGATTGGTGATCTGAATGCCTCTGTCTGCATGTTCTAGACTCGAGGGTGCGGGTGCGAACAACTGACCGTATGTCTCTTGACTTCACTTCCCAGAGAATGCAGGTCGCCACAGCACAGACGTTCATTCGACGACAAGGCAACAGGGGCAGGAGTAAAAGCCGACCTCGCAAGTGAAGCAGTTAATGGGGTAAGGAGATCTGGACGTGAAATGCCCAGAAGGCATCGGCAGGGTTCCGAGGACAAGGACCAGCCTAAGGTCTGGCATGCCGCGCCCTTGCCTAAACCCTAAACCTTAGACCAACCCCGACAAGTTATCAGATTTCGGCAACCTTCTCGGCAGGGACCTGCCTGCCCTCGGCAAGCCGAGCTGAGGAGATCTCTATGTGTGTAAGCCTCAAGCGACCTCGGCTTGGCGACAACGACAACGAGCCCGCGACCCTTTGCTGGCCTTTGGTTAGCTGAGAATGAAGGGATGGAAAAGAAAATGGAAACTACTATAATGGGGGGTTATACTTATATCGGGTTTAGGGAAAAGAGAATGGAAACTACTGTAATGGGTTGTATAGATTGTATAGGGACTACTATACGGATCCATTCCGTCATTCCTAGCTAACCAAAAGCCAGTTTGGGGCATACGAGCAGCAGTGCTTTGATCGCAAAACCACGTCAAGTGTAGCTCCTCAAAAGGTACACTCCCCCAAACTAACATGGAACCCCATATGACCTATAGTCTAAACTCCTTGAATGGGGGTATATAGGGATTATATAGGGGACTACTATAGGGGATATTTAGGGGGATACTAGGAATTTAGACTATAGCTCATATAGCCCCTTGTTAAAGGGACTGTAGTCTTTACGGGGCCCTTTTTGGGTTTCCATGTTAGTTTCCGGGAGGGTATGTGCCCATGTCAAAGAAGAAGCCGGACAATGCATTCTTCTTGCTTACTGGCATCCCGATCATACCTTATCAGCTCTAAATTGTCCACTCTTGTGGCTTGGAATTTCACCCCAAGACAGGCAGAGGCTTCCTTGAAGGCCTCTTTTGCGGCCTACATCCAGTGGTACTTCAACTGCCGCATTTCCCCTGCAGAAAAATTGGGCCACTGCAATGTTTGGGGGCAGGCACATCATGGCCAGGGGAAAGGGTTTCTCTACCTTCCACTGACTGCCTCAAAGGAATTGGCCCCTGGCAGCTTTGCCAAAAGTGATTATGGGGATTATGAGGGTGACACTTTGAGGAGCCGAACTTGCAAGGAATGGGTCTCGCTCGTCGCGCTGGAATTGCTCACAATGACAATGAGAGGTATTGGCGGGAAATGATCCGTCATTACTAAAACCTTGCTTCACCATTCAAAAGATTGCTGAGCTAGGCACGCCAAGCCTGACCACGACCCATTACTACCACTACCACAGCCGCCTATATGGCTGAACTCACGAGCTAGTGAGCTAGTCACTAACCACTGTATGCCCTCTATATAGTCCCTATATAACACCTACATAATCACTATATAACTACATAACCCGGATGTAACCCCGATGTATCCTATTAACTGTCTCAGACCCAAAGGCCATAAGGAAAGCCCAAGAGGCGCTGCGTTTCCACGGCGGTCACCAATCCGTGGCCCTCTGGGGCCGGTGTCGCACCCTGAAGGAGGGGATCCAGGCTTGCCTGAGGTGCATTCAAATTTATCAAAATGGAGGTTACACTTAGGGACTATGGGAGTTTATGAGGATTATGCTTGGACTTTGGAGCCCACCTCAAGGATTGCAAAGGGGCCGTCGAGAACATCTCCCTTGTTGAGGTGGACTACTGCTCTTGATTAATCGGTCATGTGCCTCACGTGAATAATCAGCAGAAATCATACTGCCATGCTGGTGTCCGTAGGGTGCAAGTCCTCCTGTTAGCAAATGTGGTTTCATGAGAACTGAAAATACAGCAAGAAGCATCATAGTCTTTGCGGACCAAATAGTCACCGCCCATCTACTCAGCATTGTCATTAACATTGGCCTTGCGACTTTTCCCACTTGCTCTTCTTCCGATGTCTTCCCACACTTCAGCAGTTCCTAGAAGCCCTGGCACATTCCGACTACATGCTTGCCAAGCTTTCATCTCTTGGAACTTAACCTGCCAGTCAGATGGGCAGATGGGGCGTCCAAAGCTCGTACTATTTGCAATTGTACCCTAAACCCTAAACCCTAAACCCTAACCCTAAACCCTAAACCCTTATTGGGACAGTGGTTGTCGGACGCAGGCTTTGCGGCCACCGTGCCAGGGCCGGCAGGGTGTCAGCTTTGAAATTGCTGTGGTCCCTCCTTGGCTCGCGGCTCAGACGGTAGTTGGTTTAGAGTTTAGGGTTTAAGTTTGGAGCGCACACAAAAGAATCGTGGAATTCATTTTGGAACCACGACATACACGGTGGGTAGTGACGCCTGAAGCCTGCAGCAGGACCTTCCAAAGCCGAGCGACAACAATGGACTGGAGTTCAGGACTGCCTTAGACAAACCTTAAGGGCACGGCCCTGGACAGTATGGTCGAAACAGACTGGAACAGATGGATTATGCCTTCTGCCCTCTAAGCGGGTTTAGAGTGCAAGGGACTCTTTACTGGTAAGAGATTCGGGCTCAGTGACTTTTGCAATGAAATGCCGTTCAAGCGTCAGCCGCCGCTTCCTGAGTGCAGCGTCTCTGCTTCGGGCAGGATTAGGGCTCAGAGGTTAGGGTTGAGGACTTTAGCATGTATAAGGCTTTTGCCTTTCTACGGCGAGAAATATCAGCGCAGGATCTCCCGTTTTGATGTTCCGCTGACAGGACTACAGAACTGGCGTTGGGCTTGTGAGGCCGAGGTACCATTGAGCGCTCCACACTTGCTACTGATATCACGAAGCGCGGTCAAAAAAAAGAACCCAAGAGTCTTCTTCAAGCATTCCTTCAGGGGCGCTTAGCTTGGCCCACACAGTAAAGGGTGAGGACAAGCCTCATCAGCGAAAGCATGTTGGATCTTTTGCAAATGATATCCTGCACGTTGAAGGAAAAGCCCCCGGCTGCGCTCTTACAACCACCCTAAAGCAACAGCCAGCAGCGGAACCGCGCAAGACCTTGTCTACAGCCCTTTGGGACACGCATGTTCTCAGGCAAGCACCATGGTCCCTGCCCACCAGACCTGTGCAGACGAGCTGCACCCGAGGTCCAGTTGGTACAGCCGCAGTCTGAGATTGGCTGCGCTTTGCGTCTGCTTGGCTCACTGATAGGAGCCTCTGCACCGGAACCAAGAAAAACACTTCCACCCTGTCATGAGCTTCCAGCTTCTAATGCTCAAGCAGCTATACCCCGAGGCACAGCAAATCTCCAAAACCGTAATTTTAAACCAGTCTTGTAGGGAATCCCTCGTTGACCCTGCCTAGATAGCATTTCTCAGGGAAAGCTCGCCAAGGGCGGCGTTGGCCTGCCCCAAGGCTTTTGCGTTGTTCAATCGTTGTTTGCATTGCAGTAAGCGCCACACAGCCCCATAGCACTCTGCGAGATCCCTACACAGCAACTATAGTAACTATAGAGCCCCTGCGCATCTGTAATATAGTCCCCTTGAGTAGATAGAATATGGCTTTGGATATATTAGAATAAGATCCACATATACCCCGTATTCTATCTACTTAAGGGGGACTATACTATACCCCTTCATGAACAAAGCATAACACAGCAACCCAAAGCAAAGAATTTGTCATCTGCTCTTCGAGATGCGCATAGCTTGTGACGGCCACTTGCTCCGCCAAGTATGTGCCTGCCACCTGGGCATTTTTAGCAACTGCCCATACCCTACTTTGAGGTTCAGGGTAGTTCTAACCCAATTATGCCTGTACTTGTCACCCCATGCAAAGCCGCCTAAGTGCCCTAATACGTGGACCTCCAAGTACAAAGCTCGCGTGCAACAGCTTTTACATAGAGTCTAGCGTGACTCTGCTCGCGAGGTAGCAGGACTGTTGCAAGGTAGCGCCCGGCTCCGCTTGCAAGCTCAGAACCCTAAAAGGCTCGGATATTGCCCAAAAAGTTCACGGAACCTCTAACCCAATTATAGCTGGTACTTATAACCCAATTCGAATCTTATTGGGGGACTTGTAGGGCTTACAAATTGGACGTGTAAGAAGTACAGTTATGGCAGCGTTGTAGTGAAGTACCCTAGACATGCAAGTGCACACAGCTCCTAAGTTTTCCCTTGGGCTCGCGCGCTCGAAACCTTGATCTGTTTTGCTGTAAAAGAGGCCATGGGCAGTTGTCAACACAAGGTCCCTTCTCTGCAGCAAGATTAAGAGACATACTGGAGGAATGACCCTGAGCATCCGAAAACGACAACAGTCCACGTGTTCGACAGTCTTCCCTGGCTGGGTCAGCGGCCACCAGACCATCGCTCATCAGCGTGCCCAGCTTTGGCGCAACAGGTCTATAAGAAGCACCACATCTGTTCACTTGCCAAGGTACTGTAAGGCTGGGATGAGTTCCAATGAATGGCGCTTCGCTTAACCGGATAAGATCCTGCAGCCACAGGTAGGGCAAAGGTAGGGACTTGAGACCACGGCTCTGTGGCAGAATCAGGTTTTGACCGGTCGTGGTCAGTGTACCTTGGGCCAATCAAAGCCAGTAAGCGCCTGTGCATAATAGTACAAAGATCACCTCATGACTCAGTAGCATCGCCATAAACACCATCACTGTCATTATCATCATCACCACCATCACCATCATTGGCGGCGACAGCAGCATCAGTCTCTGCTCTACAGCAAAACCAAGAAACTAAGGACATTACTTGACCTGACACCTCCGCTCTGGATGCGGGGTACAAGCGCCAAAGCCAAGAACATGTTCCATCAGCAACTCGCCAAAGGCACCTGCTAGAGTCAGAGGATAACTCCGCACGATTCCGCACGCGTAGGAAGGGGCGGTAAGCAAACACGAAAGAGATAAGAACGCGGGCCCCTTCTGTAGAGGCAATGAGTGCCGACTAATCGGTGACTGCCCGGCGGTGCTCTTTCTGAGGAAACGGATTTGTTTAGCGTAATTATTGACACCCAAACTTCTCAAGCATCCAGCAAATCAAGCAGTGGCCACTTTGAGTATGTCAACCGGGTACCTGTGAGTACCACGCCTCCAAGTAAAGCTAATCACGCCAGCGTTGTCCGTTCCCTTGCCTCCCTCACGTTGAAAGATCTGCCTCTTCTGCCCTCCCTGTCCTGTGATATCTTGCCTAAACTGGCTGGCGGTTCAGAAGCAGAACACCAAAGCGGCCACTCTTTTCAACATGCGGCATGGGCGTTTCGAATCGTTTCATCTTCCTCTTCGTCCACCTTTGCCGGGGAGACACCATGCTGCGAGTCTCCTGCTGGCTGGCAAGAGGCTTCTAGCCTACAACAATTGGCTTTTGTGGAGAACTGTGCTTGTACTGATACAAGTCAAGCCCCATTCAGGCAACATTGTGGTTTTATCCCTTTTGCCTACAAGCCAAACCCAAGATCAGGTGCTAAATAAAGTGCTGGGGCTGCTGGTGCTGCTCAAGCAGCTGCTGCTGCTGCTACCACCACGCTACATCCACAATTTTGAAGATTCCTGGCCACGCCTGTGCATCTCTTGAAGACTCACGGACAAAACGGTCGGAACGAAGGCTATGCAATTCCGGAATGAGCCACGGCAGTGCGTCTCGCTTTGCGCGAAGCTCTAACACAAAAGCAGTTCCGGCGCCGAGGCAGCCACTACCAGGTCACTACCATTGGACCTCACGGCATTGCTTGTCTTCCGTGGGTTGAGTTTAATTCGGAGCCTGTAATCCGAATCATCTACCCATACCTGTCAGTGGCCACCATAGCACGGTTTGAGAAGGCAGCAAGAGGAAGCCCACCTGCAACTCGAGAGACCTTAACTTACCTGAAAGAGATCTTCAGGAGTACTTGGGGCTTTGGCATGCTTTGGCCGCCCGTAGACGGGGCGCTCTTCGGGTTTCCTCGTGCGATCGCGAAATATCCAGCCAATCCTCACGCAGCACATGCCTCAAGCAGCCCATTCTCGTGAGACCCCAGGATGCACCCAAAACAAAGTCTAGGGTTTACCGTTTAGAAGCCCTAAATTCCTTAATCCCTACAGCCTAAACCGTTTAGGGTTTAGCGCTTACGGGGGTTGGCAGGCTAAGGGTTTTAGGGGGTGCAGGGGGTGAGATTTGGGGCTCAGCAGGATCCCGGAGACCTTTCAAAGATTCTGGACCCCGCGGGGCATACCAGAACTTCTTGCGATCGCTCTGATGAGTGGAAGTAAATTAAGGTTTAATGTTTATAGGGTTTAGGCTATGGTGATTGGTAGTAAATTACTGAATAACTGTATAACGACTACCCCTGCCAGCTTCCGTTTCAAGATCACCCAATTCCACTTTCACTACCAGCCAAAAGAATCGCATCCACAAATGCTGCTGCTTGCGACATTATCTAGCACGTCGCGCTATCAAGCGTGGTAAGCGTCTGAAAATGAAGCGGGGTTCCGGCTTTGGGATTCGCTGCTGGTGAGCATAATGTTATTATCTATAATTTGCCGCTTACGGACGACTTCTTTGCTTAAGATGGCATGGGAGCTATAGTCTTAGTAACCCCTATAGCCGTCCCCTGCATAATCTCCTATATACCCCCCCTAAACCCTAAACCCTGAACCCTAAACCCTAAACCCTATAAAATTCCCCGTAGAAACTCCTTTAAGGAGCTTAGACTACAGCGCATATGCCAGTCCCGGAGGTGCAAAGGTTGTAGAGCTGAGGCAGATCTATGTCAACTGCCAGAACAACGGGAATTTAAAGCATGCCACTAGATAGTTCCATTAGGGTTAGGGTTAGGGTTTAGGGTGTAGGGGGTAGGGGCCCAAAGGCAGCTATGTAGTTCTTTTTTGGGTCTGTTATGTTTTTTGGTAATGTTTTGCAATATACTAGCCAGGGCAGACACTTCCATTAGGGCGATGGATCACAGCAATCTGAAATTTATCGGCAAAATTACAAGCTTAAAACACAAATACGGTTTGGGAAGCCATCATATCATCAGCTTAAGGGTTCAGCTGGTCCGAATGTCCACATCTTGGAGCATCGTGTACACATGAGAGTGTAACACAAAACCAAAAGTAACAACTGCTGAGGACAAAGCGACCCATGGCCAACAACGGTCACTAAATGCAAGGGTCGTCTCTGATTGATAACAACGCGGACCTTTGTGTGGACAGGGAAAACTCACCTGCAAGACATGAACGAAGATGAGAGAGTGCGAAGACCCACCGGAAGCCTGTGAGTTTCTTCTACATTTTAGAAGGAAATGCCAGGCAATCAGCGATCCCGCAAGTTCTACCATTCCCCACTCTTTCTGCTAGTCGGGGCGTGCCATCAAAAGTTGCAGCCGAAGAGCCTGTGGACAGACATGTTTCAGGGGCAAATGCAAATTCATGCTAGTTGTGATTGCCTTCTGTCTGAGGTTTTCATAAGTATTTGACAATTGCCATGGAACCCTGAAGGCCTTCCTTCGCCTCTAGGTACAATACCTGTCTACAGGCACGATGCACGAATTCACTCAAGCGCTTGGGAAGCCAGGAATCCCAGAACAGGGGGCTCCCCTTAGGCATGTCAACACAAGATCCACGAAGGAGCTTCGCCATCACCTGGGTAACAGCTAACATGGAAAACTAGTTTACATTTTCTGTTCCATTATCCCTATATAACCCCTAAACCCTAAACCCTAAACCTATAGTAGCTTCCATTTTCTTTTCCATTATCCCTATATAACCATTATCCACCGCTCCCAAGCTTCTGAAGAAGCAAGCCGGCGAGCCAGGTAACAAGCGATGCCGTGCGAAGGTTAAGCTTCTAGGTGCAGTGGCCCTGACCGGAGACTGACTGCCACTGCTGATTCTATTCCTTTGCCGCCTTCGTTGGCATGGCAAGAGTAATTTCACGTGAAGTTTTCCGGTAGTCCTTCATGGCTTGCTGGCACCATCAGGCCAGCCACTGGCACACCAGCCATGGCGAATTCATATCAATGTAGCATGTTTTGACTGACAGAAGCAACAGGCCCAGAACCTCCGCTGGCTTCCTGGAGCTTACCACGTAATCAAGGAATAGGCATGGGTTCCTGGGGAAGTCTGTATAATCGCTAAAACTATAGCCTCGTTGAGTCCAAGGCAGAGTGGCCTCTCGTGCAGTCAAAACTACCAGAACGAAACACTCCTATGTACCTATTCGGCGCAAAATTCAGCCTTTTGCAAAGCTTTTGGCAAGGGGAGGCTGAGCCACATACAGCACTCAGCCATCACAGACCCAGTCCATCCTTGCTACACTTTCAGCTGCCACAACGCAAAACAACCCTAAAGTCACCACCCTGAAGCCCTCTAGTAGTAGTAGTAGTAGTAGTAGTAGTAGTAATAGTAGTAGTAATAGTAGTAGTAGTAGTAGGAGTAGTAGTAGTAATAATAATAATAATAATAGTAGTATCATGTAGTATCAATAATGATAATAAAAACATCAATAGTAATAATAGTAGGAGTGGTAATGGTAATCATAGTTTCAGACAGTTTGGGCCTGGGCTGATCTGAGTTTATTTGCACACGGCCGCTTTACAACTGATGAAACGGGTAGCTCTGCATCTTGAATGTCAGAGCAGTGCGTCAGGTTCTCAACAGCTCTGAGCTCGTGATTCTGAAAGCTAGGTATGCAGGAAGTTGGGCCTAAACACCAACGCGAGGATCCGTGTTGCAGGGGCATCCACACAAAGCTTCACACAAATAAACATCCAGCATCCACCGGTGCACCCCACAGGCAAGTTGGGAGCCGAAGAGCACAATAAGCGACACCGCATGGGGGCGATGGAGTGTTGTCCAAGATGTTAGATTAGTGCGCCGCTGCGCCGCTTTGGCATTGCCTTGTCGGGTCAGTTTTGCACAGAAGTGCAGTCGCAAGCGCGCCAACGCGCTCGTGCTTGCGGGTCTGTGTTGCAACATCCTCGCGCCAATGCGCCGCAGCATGTCAGCAGGGTACCAGACAAGGGCAGGTCGAGCAAGCATCGGTACCTACGAAAGCCACCCGGGTATGCCCTTTACAGGTTTCAAGAATCATTGGAGCGCAAGCACGTCATGAGGGGTAGTGGTGTGCCAGAGACAAGACACATGAGTGCACGGGTCGCAAAAGAGTGGCGTAAGCATAGGAGTCTTGAAGCAACGCTCCGGCTTTGCAGCCGAACAGGCCTGGTACACCAGTACATAGTTCATGATTTCGTCCCCCTATGAGCACCTTTAGGGGCTTCAAGCAACTTTACTGTGCAGAAGCTCATGTCCCCGCATATTCTCAAGTGGTGTCTCTGAGGCGCGCTTAATCAGCGCCAAGCCCTCAGCTTCCGTCATGTACCCCATCATCCTGATGCTTAAGGCGTGCAAATACAGTGCTATAACATGCGTGCATATGGGGATGGTACACAGACCACTCGCTCAGTTTCCCTTCAGCACCGGTATGCCGCGGCTAGCAACAAATTAGGTTCTTACCCTGCAAAAGCAAAGCCTTCCAGCTCGGCGAGCTCTCAGAGATAGATCTGTTGCGAACCCAGCAACCGCAGTTCCAAACAGTTCTCTTTGTTTCTGGAACCACTGCAGACTGGCCATTCTACCATAATTTCATATTATATCAGAACATTAAATTAAGCCAATTGGGGACCATCTTCTGTATAAACCACCGTTTTAAGTAAGGGTGACGACGTTATAATTTGCCCAGTACACACGTTTCAAGCCTGCATATCTGTTGGCTGGCTACCTGAGAATCTAGGGTTCAGGGTTGAATGTTTTGGGTTTAGGCTTCAACTTCTCAAGTCCAGGCATTCACTTGTCAAGCAGCTTTTATCAGACAATGTAGTAGATAACCACCCACCATTGGGTCTGACATCATTAACAAACTTATACAACTTAAACTCTACACCGTGAACCCTAAGCCCTGAACCCTAAACTCTAAGCCCTAAACCTTACACCCTTAACTTCTGTGTACTATCCCTTGATCAACCTCAAGGCGCCAATTAAGTCTTGAACCCTAGGGATCCAGCCTATGGCCATGAGGTTCCACCCATAACCCAAAACCTTGCCCACCAAATTGATGCCCACCGAAGGTTATAGATTTGGTGGGCAAGGTGACTATGATGGGCAGGGCCAAAGCGACCTTGCCCATGACCTTGCCCACCAAATTTACGACCCTGCCCACCAAATTGATGACCTTGCCCACCAAAATGGTGACCTTACCCACCAATCCATTAAGATGCAAATTATACATGCGAGAGAGGGTTAGGTTTTTTATCGGACCTTTTCTCCACCGCCCGGGAACACTGGAAATGCCGCAAGGTCCCGTTCCAGCAACCCTCTTAGCAGCAGGTTTAGGGTTAAAGGTTCAGGGACAGCTGACAATGGTGGGACCCACCTCTTAGACTACAGAAGCGCTGGGATCTTTGAGGTGTCTGCCTCCCGTTTAGGGTTTAGGGCTTCGCGTTTAAGGTTTACGCTTTAGCGTTTAGGGTTTAAACGCTTACGGTTTAGAGCATCTCCTGATTGTTTGCCAGAGCAGCGCGCATGGCACTTTCGGAACGAGCCAGTCAGGAAAGACTGCCAGCAGGAAGTAAGCAATGGCCTGAATCAGTCGCAGGATAACAGTAGAAAGAACAACTGCATATCAACGTAAGCTGGAGTTAAGGCCGTTTTCGGGCATATTCCAATCAAAGCCACAAGCTATCATTTGTCCAGCACAAAAAACATCAGCAGCTCAGTAGGAACAACAGTCGGGGTACGAAGCATGGGCGGGGTCCACGGTCCTGCGAGCTTACCTTCAGCTCTATCCCTAGGCATTGCGAACACTTCGACAAGGAGCGGCCAAATGGGCTACATGTGGTGAGTTTCTCAGCGAATCTCAGCGAAGGGGGACCTGATTAAACAGAAGTGATATATCGGGATTACAAGGAGAATATGGAGGGTGGGTCCATTTTAAAGGGAGAATAGGGCTTAGGTTGAGAAAAATCCATTTCCGCTACGTATTAACATGTGTCACTGGTGGGGTGTGCCCTCTGAGTTGCTGCATGGGTTTAGCATTTGGGGTGCGGGGCGTCCTTTCTGAACTGATTTTGCATGACCTTGAGGGCCTGATTGCTGCATGGATCCCGACAGCACGCCCATAAGGTAAAAATTTATGGTGTTATCGGCCTTCATTGCCTTGGATGGGCCCAGAAACCTACCCGTGCTGAAGTTGGAAAGGGGAAAAAAGCGGAATAAAGTATAGTCATCATTATAGAATCCCGAAGACTACCTCCTGTCTTACTCCCTAGGACCACATCCCCAATTCCAAGCAAAGCCCGATGTGTCACCCCCGTCCAACCTCACAAAGATATATATACAGTATATATACACATATATGTATGTGTATATATATATACATAGATAAGTAACATAAAAACTTATACGTGTATACATCCCTGCCATGAAATTGTAACGTAGGAAAAGTAATGATGTAATACTGTTGTACTTGTCACTTAGGGGCTGGCGGCTATGGGGGAGGTTATTTTTGGAGGGAAAGGGCAAATATTTTGTGCCTTGAGGTCAGAATGGCTCGGCCATGAAGGCCTGGTGCAAAGCCTCGGAGGATGGGTCTGACTTTTCTGCCCGGAAGTTCATGAGACTTGGGTGTTTCAAAAAATTGGGGGGGGTGGGGGGGGGACATTTGAGGGATACTCATAGTGATGATACGGCATTTTGAGGCTGACATTGGGGGTCGCTCAATTTATGGAAGCTACCCAGTTTGAAAACTGCTGGTGCCTGGGTTACCTCACACCCCTACCCGCACCCCCACAAGGCCAGGCCAATGTGGGGGATGATAAGTCGGATTGTACCACCAAGCTCTACTGCATAATTAGCTACTACTGTTGAGGAACTTAGCTTAACTTACTACATTGGGGAAACAATACTCATTACTGTATATATCCGTTATGGTAACTTAATTGAAAAAATCTAAACAGCAACCCAATACAAGCCCCGTGAATCTCGAGGTAGGGCTGTAGGGTAGGGTAGGATTTGGTGCTGTCATAGCCGCAAGCCCAGACAAGGGTTGTGCCACTTGCAGGGCGTCAGCTTTACGTGGATTCGTCGGTTGGGCTTGGAGGTTTTTGGATTTCGGATTGGTTTTAAGAATGGGAAACCATGCTTCACTTGAACTCCATCTTGGCTTTTCGCTACAGAGCGGTCAGCATAGTTCAGAGTCGAATCTTGCGCTGGGAGCTCAGCCTTGGGGGGAACATGTGCGCACCTTGAGAAAGGGACTATTATGGAGTTTGCGATGAAGTAAGGACCCCAATATAGCATAATCCTCATTATACGGACCCTCCCAAGACGCGACCCATAATTTGGAAAGTCCAAACCTTTTCTTGCATGTGGACCCTGAGCTGCCGGCCACAAAGTCCAAGCCCTAAATCCTGATGCTTCTAGGCATCTGCTTGTATACGCCTAGCCGCGACCTACCCATCCGCCCGCTAATGGTATGGCTCTCTCCCCTTGGGGCCTGGTGGTGGAGGGCATGCACTATGTGACTGCTGGCACTTGTGGCATCACCGACATTCAAATCATGGCGGCTACCTGGGTCGTGACCGGGACACGTACTATTGGCAAATTGAATGGTCTTGGCTTGGGGGTCCAGTGACCATACTGCCATGTGGGGCACCAGGATCAAGTATTCTCAAGATCTCCTCTTAAAAAGGGCCTGTAATTTTTGGAAACTCCCAGATGCTACCAGGAGTCAAGGATCTCGTTCTCGTTCTCCTTGCTTGGCGGAATTGCGAAGAGAAGTGTAGGGTGCAGGGTCATAATCCAGCCGTAAAAACCATTTGGGAGTTTCTGAAGAAGCTGAGCCCTTGAAGATCTTGAGGATATGCAGGAATTCTTTGCGGATCAGAAGGTTCCCCGTAAGGATCACATAGGAATTATGTTTGGAGAAACTCCCACTAAGATCTGAAGCTTAACCTGAAAGTACAGGAGCCGACAAAGCTAGACTGCAGATTTGTGGGCCATTATGATAAGCACCTGACAAAGGGGACCTCTCCTGGGTCAGACCTCTAGTCCCTAGCTACGCATTGCTTAGCCACCAAGAAGCATGTCACGAGACTTCATGGAGACGCTCTAGCCATTCCCGCACAATCCCAGGTAGTCCCCGTATGCTTCCCGCATAACCTTCCCACATGCGAGTTGTTACCCTCTTTCAAGTACTAAGGCAGAAAAGGCTCCGGCAGTCGCATCGTGATGTCTTCATCATTGAGGGCGATCGACGGCAGCCAAGCCTGAAGCACCTCGCGTTGTAGTGCTACTGCTATTGCTCCTGCTCGCTTCTACGCGCATTCCTATTCCTATCCCTTTCCCTCCTCCTTCCTCTTGCATGCAGCAGGCAACTGCTGCTTCTGCTTCTGCTTCTGCTTCTGCTTCTGCTTCTGCTTCTGCTTCTGCTTCTGCTTCTGCTTCTGCTTCTGCTTCTGCTTCTGCTTCTGCTTCTGCTTCTGCTGCTGCTGCTGCTGCTGCTGCTGCTGCTGCTGCTGCTTCTTTCCGCGATGCATCCAAACCTGCGCGTTTCTCATCATGCGGATGTGTCCGTTTGCTGAGGCTGCAG
>CAJNIZ010048137.1:20640-37289 GCA_905231905.1 Symbiodinium pilosum | reverse complement strand
GTGGTGGTGGTGGTGGTGGTCGTGGTGGTCGTGGTGGTCGTGGTGGTCGTGGTGGTGCTGGTGGTGCTGGTGGTGCTGGTGGTGCTGGTGGTGCTGGTGGTGCTGGTGGTGCTGGTGGTGCTGGGGGCGGCGGCGGCGGCGGTGGTGGTGGTGGTGGTGGGGGGCGGCGGCGGCGGCAGGAGAAACGCGGTGATCACGTCGATTATGTGGCCAGCCAAGTTTAGCATGACTTTCCCTGATGATGCATATGACGAGGCTTGAAGATTTCCGTCAATGGCCGCAGGGTCTCTAAGGAGTAGTGCAAAGCTTTGCAGGCTTCTCCAGCTGAGCTGTCAAGTCTCCACCTCAGCCAAGTTTTGCCAAGGAATCTGATGTTCAGTCGCGAAGGTGAACACCCTTTGCCCTAAGAATGATGGATTATCCCGGGCCATGCACGACACAACTTCAGTAGGCGAAATGAATTTTGCAATCAAAAAAGCCTCTTAGCAAGAAGCGAAATTTTTTTAACCGGAGACACAAACCTGAAACTCTTAACACTTTCCATCTGCACCTATGCAATCCCGAGACTTTTGCCCGTAGAGACACACAAGACTCTCACCCTTCACTCAACTCCCAACCATAGACCTTTAGCTCTGACCCCTAAACGTTGGCACTAAGGTCTACCCTACCTAAACTAGCATAGAGATAAGATCAGGATAATAAGACTCTAGTAGGCTCCGCCCTCTACGATAAACCCTGAGCCCTTCAGCCCTGACCTAAACCCTGTGGCAGCCTTGACGATTGCCCGCGCGGCTGGGGCCGAGCTACCGTAACGCCGGCTGTCTGTCTCCTTGCTCCGTAGGAATCCAGGAGACGGGCTTCCGATTTAGGTTGAGGCCTGAGTACGCTGTAGGTTGTAGGGCTCAAAGTTTATTCGCAGGCAGCCAAGGCTTTGGGTGTAGGGTGCTATTCAAGAGCTTTTCAATAGCCTTAGGGTTTCCAGGGTTTTGGGTCTTGGAACGAATTTGGCGTGGTGAAGGCATAGCAAACTCCCCCCTGTCTCAAGCAATCGCTTCCCCGAACATTGCATGATGTGAGCCCCCCCCCGGAATACTCGAGAATACGGTGCCTGAACATTTGTTCAATTTTAGGGGCGCTTTATATTGCGGGAACAAGATAGGGCTGCCTTTAAAGTCCTTTTGAACTCCATGGAAAATCAATGATGAGTTATCTAGATTAAATACATTAATAATTGAATATCTAGTCAATGTATCACTTACAATTAATCAATTGAAAATCTACTTGGCAATTCCAGAAGCCTCCCTAATTCATAATGAGGTGGCCCCGTTTAAGGTAGCCTTGCCCTTTTAAGAGCTCTTCCGGATTTTTGCGCCCCCTAACTTGTACCTTCTGACTTAACACTAAGGGGCTTTAATATCAGGAGGAAGCGATTAATTCATACAATAGAACTAAACCCTTGAATAATCTATGTCGTGCATCAAGAATTCCTGAGAGGACAACACTTCAACGTCAAAGACAACTTCTCTGCATCTGGAGGTTTCCCAAAATTGGGGAAATACCTTTTTTGGGTGTGCTATCATCAAGGTTATAGCATTTTGGGGTCTGTATTGGAGTTTTTTATTTTGGGAATCTACCATCTGATGGTTCCTTCAGCAGCAATGGCTCCTGTAGACTGACTCCCCCACCCTAAACCCTAAACCCTAAACCCTAAACCCTGAACCCCTTAACTGAAAACTGGCGCAGATCAAGGAACCAGGTGGGCAGAGGTATGGGTGGAAGCCGCGAAGAAACCCTTCTGGGAGGCAGCACTTCGCAGGTCAACATAGTACACTATGGTATAATACATAATACACTATAGAATACACTAGAAGCTACTATGATATACTATAATGAAATGCTACGATATACTCTATATATATATGTATACATATACTACAGTATGCTATGTAACATGCTATAATATGCTACAGAACGTAGGGAAGCCATGAGTCCGTGCATAGGCTCTTGAGCCAAAACCCTCAAAAACATTGCAGGCGCCTGGCTAGCGTAGACCACCTCGATGTCAAGATCCTCGCCATGGCAGTTCCCTTTGGAGGCATACAGCGTACTGTGAACTTGGGGTCCCGGACCAGCATGGGTTTAGGGTTTAGGGTTCAGGGTTTAGGGTTTGTAAGTTATACTGTTTCCGGGCTTGGCTGTCCGCAACCCCAAGACTAGCAAATGTCGTGGAAGCAGCTTCAATACAAACAACATTCGTTCCATCTGGGACGCGCTGAGCATTCTTTGAACAATCTCATGTGCACTCCAGCCATTTCCGTGGTAAGTAAGGGATGCCGGGCCCCCTTGCAGTTGCAGCATTGCAGGCTTGTCACTAGTCCTTCCACAGCTCGTACAGCTTTGGCATGAAAACCTGCTGTTGGAGCGCTTGTACAATCAAAGGGTCTGAGGAAAAACTTTGCACAGAGTTGCAAGCAACCTGCCAGGCTTCTGCTAGCAAAGGGCTTGGAAGAACCACCTCGGGACTGACCCCCGGCGCCTTCATGGAAACCTCCTGCCACGGAGGCTGCGCAAGGGTCACGCAACAAAGATGGCCGAGTTCCTGGATCGCTGCTGCGGTAGTGCTACAAGCAGCCCCATGCCCGGACATGCGCTGCAACAACTGGAATGCTACCAAGGAGGCGAATGCTGCGGAGACGATCGATTTGGCAGCTTGTTCTGTTGCCTCCATGTTGCATGCAAGCCACGCTATGCCGACAAGGTGGATTCCGCACAAAGCTCTGGGAACGGGCCTCCAACATCGCCACATCGTCTGCGTCCAAGTCAGGCGCTGCCTGTCAATCGCACTAATTCAAAACCGAGGCATTTTACAAAGGGAATGAAACATCCTAGCACATGAGCCCGTCCTGTATTTCATAGGCGTTTTTTGGGCAAAGCCATCCAGAAGACAATTGAACTCATAGAACACGAGCACAAGGTTGCCGACTGAAAGGACAGCATCTTGAAACAGAATGTGTGTGCGTGTGTGTTTCACATGACTTCAGCGTTGTGCCCTGAAGAACTCGTGGTATGCCTCGCTTCGCCAGGCGCCACTGCGGCACCATGCTTGGAATGCCTCGCGGATGCTGCGCAAAATGGAGATCCTCTAACTTTTTGAGTAGCATGTACTGCTAAGCCCTGCACAAACCCTTCATGTGGTCTTATGTGAGGCGGTGTTGGAGGGGTTCACCATGCAGCATGCGGACAAAGGCATGCACGCTCGTCATACTGTGTGATGCCCCCATGCACCTAGCCACACCAACCTTTGCAAAGGGTACCTTGTACTTGCCCCGGCTACAGAAAAAGTAGTGGTGGAGTGCAGTGGCAGTGGTAGAGCGGCACGGTGTTGGTAGCAGTGGCAGTGGCAGCGCAAGGTGGCGATGGCTATGGCAATAACAAATAGCAGCGGCCCCAATCACAGTAGTACACGTCCTGGTACTCTTACTTGCACAAGTCGAAATACGAGTAATGCTAGCGACCATATGAGATCTCATGGCTGTTGGACGTCCTTGTCTGGAAGCTTCATGTTCGACATGTACCTTTTATGCCCTTAGCACTGCACACCTCTGCTGTCAACATGCTGCATGCATCCTTTCATCCTTGATAACGCGCTAGAAAACCGGACTTTTTCAACAAGTGGCGAGGCCAACGTCCAAACCCTCCACTCCAGGCCTTCTTGGACTCTAGCCAAGTGGTTGGGAACAGGGTGTCGTCCCAGTCCTCGTCAGAAGCTGACCACGATTTCCAAACAGTCGCGCTGCGCGCAGAAAACAATCTCTCAAAGCCGTGCACATGAAACAGAACCTCTTGCAACGCACGGGTAATCTGATGGTGAATCAATTCTTTTCAGGCAGGTATAACAATCCGGCACTTTAGGTCGCCCTCCGCTTCATTCTGCATCTTTGCTGACACACGACTTGAAACCCAACATCGCTGACCCATCCACACAAGCTAAAACCTGAAGAGATCATAACGGGGAAGTACGTTCCATGGCCGACGGAGATCTACCATTCAACATCCCGGGTATGATTAGCACCACTTGTTCTGTAAAACTAGCTTGCCCCTTCTGCAACCAAGAGACTAAGAAGATCAAAGTCGACTCTGGCTGCTGCCAGTTTCCAGAAGAAGTAGCTGCGCTACGCATTGATGAGCACCGCGACATAGGCAAAGGGCAGCAATCACCTGTTTTTAAAAGTGGAACGTGCCTGGCACCTGAACAAAAGCATTATGAAGCAAGAATCTCCTGCCCCATTCTGAACCGCACCCACACCCAAACCTCATAATTTGAGGGGGTGGGTTTACTTCTTACTATTATAATTACCATTCCTAGTACTATTTGCTATTACCATTACTAGTACTATTACTACTATTACTACTATTACACTACTACTGCTACTACTACTATTATTACTATTAGATTTATCATTACTATTATTATTATTATCATTACAATGATTGCTTTTATTTGTATGAATATTGGGAATGTTGTGCCGCGGGGAGAAGGGATCCAGCAACGGCCATGCCTAGGTCCAAGTACGTCGCCGACTGCGGTGTGAGCGTCGTGTTGTCCTCAGAACTGGCTTGGGGTTTGGGGTTTACGGCCTAGGGTTTATTGTCTTGCTTGCTTCAGATATGCTGCGGGTGTTTTGCAACACTGGCAAGCAGCGTTAACGATAACAAATACAGTCCAGAAGGTCCAGAAGCCTGGATTGTGTTCAGGAACCTTTTCGAAAATACATGAAAATACTATAGCAAGAAACCGCCATTATTCACTATATACCCAAAATATGGTAACGTGAACTATGTTCCTTAACAGCAACCCAGAAGTACCCAAAACACTGCATCAGGTCTCGAGCCCATCCCGTAGCCAATTCGAGGGCACCGGGCAAGCGCTCCGGGGCGTGCGCAGAAGCAACGATTACCAAACCCAAATGGGTGGTTATATGGGTGGTTGTCAAAATTATGGTCCCTTTTTGGGTACCCTAAATATTAGGTGCCGTATTATAATTGGGACCCAAAAAGGGACCATAATTTTGACAACCACCCATATATATATATGGTATGTATTGGGGTTATATAGGGGTTATATAGGGATAATGGAAAAGAAAATGGAAGCTACAACTAAAGAGGTGTTATAGGGGGTATTTGAATCCATAATGTTCAGTCGGGATTAGTGTGAAAGACTCAACTGTGCGACGATTCGTTTGGGGAGGCTTTTTCAATTGTGTGAAGTTGCACGGCCCGATGTATTCTGTGGGGATAGACACAAATTTGCTTTCTTTCCAAACCATGGACAGTCTTCACCTATATAATGTGTCAGCCACATGCAATAATAGTGAAAGTTCGAATCCAAACTGCGCTTACTAAGCTCTTTAACTAGAATGTTTGCCCCAAGTATCTCGAGCGTCAGAATTCCAGGTTTCGGTCAGGTCCCTAAAAACCAAAGGCGCAAGGATCTCCAGCCTCAGGATTTTGAGGCCTCAGGCCTGATCACACCGCCCATTCAAGGAGGCCAGGCAATCCCTTTTTCACGGCGCTAGGGTGTACTCCAACAGCAGCCCCATCCTCAATAATTACTGAAGATTCGTTGGTTGATTTTCCGTGGTTTTTGCCCCCGTCCTCCAAGGGATTCCAGAAAACGAAAGCCATTCCTTTCAAAGGCTCCCTGCCCCCTTCCAGTTGTCAATTTGTAAGTTGAAACGGCAGCTACTGATAATTGCTGAGCTCCGCAACCGCCCGCCTGTTGAATGAAATCTAAAACAGCCACGAAGCACCACAAGTCCTGACCTTTCGAACTATGTACAACAGCTACTGACAACTGCAAATCCCCTCCTACTGGGTTTTTAGTTTGAAGTAGCTACTGGGCTCTGCAGTGCTGCTCATACTGAATCTGATTTAAAATGGAGCTTCGAAAACACTCCTCCTACCGACTCGAAATTGGAACCACGAGCCGGGTTTGTCTGGGAGCCCCCAACCACGAGCCAAATTTGTTTGGGGAGTCCCTCCCCCGGCCATTGCGCTGGATCCCATTGCCTTTTCGGAAAGAGGGTCGCACTAATCAGGACCCAAAATTAAGATAAATTAAGTCCTCGACCCTTTGCTGCCTGCACGAGTTCAGTTGCTGGTGTCCTCTAGCGCTGTCATAAGCTAACCGGGGACCGCCGAAAAGACAGTGCTTGCGAAATCGCTGGCAAGAATCCGAAAAAGATTTGGCGTTGTTGTCCACTTTGCCATCATCTGGATCCTTGCTCGCCATACCATACCCGAAGCCATAACCATCCTGGTTGTCACATGTTGCCAGATCATGCTGAAGATTCTCTATCGTGCAATGGAAAGCAAACATCGGGATTTCAGCCTATGCTGGCTTGCTGTTTGCTTGCCAAACCTGACTTACATCATGAAAATCATGCAAGGCACCTCGCTGTCCAAGAATGCACGTTTCCGGAGGCAAAACGATTCCGACCTGCACCGTCACATGCTCAACCAATGTCCTACCCTGCGCGGCCTACAGCTGGACATGGTTTGATAGCCCAGCAGAACCCCTTCGACCACATTCAACTAGATCCTGTGGATGCGTACTCGGGATGGAAGCGCCATTGTACCAATGCCACATTGCAAGAATGACGTGAATTTGAGGAACTGTGAAGCCCGAGGCCACGACGCCAACGGCCAAAATAAAAGCAGCCAGGTCTGAATGGAAATGACATGTACAGCTCTGAACTAACAAAAAATATGAGACCATGCACGAACGACGAATAAGATAAATGAACAAATACGTCAAATAGCCGTTGGAACACATGCAGGATACCCAACACTCAATGGGCCATATGATGGCTGACTTCGTTTCCTTAAAACGACGGCAGGCATTCGGAGAATAGATGTCCTGGGGGGTATGCCCAGAACATTGGGGAATGCTAGTCGCCTGTTTCCAAGGACTGCTACAATGACTTCTGCTTCCAGTCTTGCGGACTCGTTTGGAACGGACACGTACTTGCAAATGAAATTGGTTGCGGACTCGTTTGGAACGGACACGTACTTGCAAATGAAATTGGCAAACATCACCAGAATGACCGAACGAGATTGATCCAGCGCCTTCTCCTAATCCTATGCGTAGGAAGCATGCAACACATGCGTTTGTTTCACGGCACATGGCTGTACCCGAAAGGCATCGGGGCATGTACATGTTCACCTTGCAAGGCCTCTGCCGCCGCGCGGAAATCTCTGGGTCGCGATCACCTTAGCCCAAACTGCATTGTGAAATGGTCAAACCTGGCTCAATATCTGTGACGTACTGTTTTTCCCATCATGACTGGATTACCATCACACTTTGAGTTGCACACCTTCTGGTTTTCTGATTCTTTCGAGCCTCACATGTCGACCACAACGCGCAATGGAAATTTTGTAGCTCTGCGTCTGGGCTGGGCAGTGGTGAACTGACTGGCGGCCATATGCAAGGTAACATCTAATTCGCCGCCCTCGGAGGGAGAAAAAAAAGACTGGGGGGGTCTGGAGGTGGAGAGGTGCGCCATACGCATCTTGCTGTTTTGGCCCGTGAGATGCGCGCGCCCAAGCCATTGGGCGTCTGACGGGCAAGGGGCAGCCAGGGAGCACACAGTTTCGGATATTAAGGCCCCCTATACATCTTTGAGTGTGTGCTCCCAAGCAGCTGGGGGGTTGGAAGCCACGGGGCAGCCAAGCAGTAGCGTGGCGTTGAAAATTTGGACATGCATACTGCCAAGAAATTAACGCTCTGGAGGCGCCGGGGCGACCGGCAGGATACGTTTTTGCCACTTGCATGGTTAGCATAGCAACACAAGGTTCCCTCTGGTCAGCACATCTGACACGCACTCCCTGTCGGAGTTGCTTACGCTCCGGAGGATGCGTTTAGGAACGTGGAATCTGTTAGAAATCTCAGAAGGCGTCCTGCCAAACCATTGGGTATTTGGAGGTGAAGGGGGCAGCCGGGAGTACATGTTCCGGGACTTTTGGCCTTTTACCATTCGCACAATGCATAGTCCCAAACAACATTGTTGGGGTCTGTCCGGTGGATCAAAGCCGAACGTCAAATCCGTTTGTTCATCGTGGGAACCCGCCGCTATATTGATCTATATTGTATGGTCCCCCTTAAAGAAGATTGAATTGATCTGTTGGCCTTGTACGGATTTTCTCTGCGGATTTTCTGTTGCCCATGAACGCGTCTTTCCTGTTTGTCGAGCCTGTCTTCCGCCTGCAAAAAGGCGGTCAAAATTGTTGGTTGAAGGGCAAAAAGACACTGAAAATGTACGCTCTCCAAAACGCTATCGCAACGGCAGCCTGCTGGGCGCAAGCGTTTTTAAAGAGAGAGGGGTTCCAAAACGGACGCGTTTTTAAGCTCGAAGTTACCACATTTACACACAATTACATGGAAGGGAAAGAGAAAGAGCGACCGCGATGTTTGATGAAAAGACGACGAATTCCTAAGGATGTTCCGAAAGGGAATACGATTTTGAATGAATAAACGACGAATTCTGAACTTCCACAGTGCATGCCAAATATGCCAAAAGGCTTTTTGCAGTGCACACAACAAACAAGCACTCTGATCTGCGCGAAGGGTTGCACATCCGAGCTTCTTAGGATGCGGATACCTGACATACACGGCGGCCAACATAAAGTTCGGAGTGGTCGTGCCCATGTGCATGGGTTCCGAAAAAATCCTTTGAAAATGGCCCGCAATGCTTATGGCATTGTCTAGTGGCCGGGTGGGCACGGAGGGCAAAGGCACTCGGTTAAGGACGCCCGCGAGCATGGGTTCCGCAAAATCTTTTAAAATTGCCCGCAATGCATATGGCATTGTCCAATGACGCCACTCTTTGACAGAGTACTGAAATGAAAGCTGCCGCAATTCAACTCAAACCCTCAAGGTGGACAGGAGAATGAGGAACCACTGCTTGCAAGGAGCGCACCTTTCCCAGGAGCACACGAGAATCCGGTCGCGGCCTGCGAGATCTGCTAAGTTTGCAAAACTTCCGCCAAGCGGGATCTCGCTGTCCACAGGCAGTGGTGGCCTGGGCCGAATGCCGAGCAGCACGCTGCTCCGCAACTGCCAATGCACCCCACCACTGCCGTGCCAACCTTGCGAGGCCGCCCCACGAAGCGTGGTTGGGGCTCGGCGTGCGCGCAGAGCGATTAGGCGCTGCACAAAACGCTGGGAATCGTCGTTCCAGCGCCCCTGGATCTTGGGATGTTGGGCACCCCACGGAGCTCCAAGCGCGTTTGGCATGGATGGCGCGGACACGGACGAGGTCGCGCAGGAGGCGCCCAGCTCTGTTGTTCCAGCGGTCCAGCGCCTGGAACCACTTCGTGCTATGGGCCTCCATGGGCTGCAGCTGGCCCGTCCGGGTCAGCGGCGAAACCAGCGTGGGGTCGCGGAAGGGTAGATTCACACCCGTGGACTCCTCCACTGCCGCTCCGCCATTTGCCGCCCGCTAACGTGCCGCGAGCGCGTGATGTAGCTTGGACCTGGCTTTGCGCTAGCATCGCGGGGTCCGTGAAACAAAAAATCTCTGTGGTCGCGCGGCACCGTGTGCGACTAGCTACAATCAGGTGGCTTTGCGTATAGGGAGAAGGGGCCACATTTGAAAAAACTTGGGGAACCAATCCTGAAAATACAGTTTTTGAATACATTCCTAATCATTTCACAATTAATTGAGGTCCAACAATCCCGATGACGCGGGATTGCATTCCTATTCGTTCAATTCAGTTCCATTAGCCCCAATCATGTTTTTAATCAGGCGCCTTCCATTTCTTATTCTGGCGGGGGGCGGAGGGACCCCCTCCATATTGATGAAGTGCTAGGACTAGCTGCGATGTGAGACAAGCGTGTTCCTGTTGCGGCGCCTCTTGGCTTCACTTGCATCTTTCCAACAGTATCCAACATTGATGCCGCATCCCATGCGCTGCTGCTGTCGCAACAAAACAACAGGCTTTCATAATCTTCCGGACATCCTCCGATGCTGGCAGTGCGGCAGGCCTGCGACAGCCCTTCCCTGTGGCGCCACATTGGCCCTTTGCTAATTGTGAACATCAGCAACAAAGAGGAGACCTGGCGGTGCGCATGGGCGGACACATGGGCAGATTGGACCGAATCTCAGGAGAGTTCCGAGCGGCAAGATCTTCACTTCAGACCCTGCAAAAACAAAGCAAAAACTTGGGCAAGAGCAAGGGTTCAACAAACCCAGAGGGACATCTCGTTTTCCAGGATGCGATCCTGAATTTTCTGCGGGTGGGTCCCAGGAACCCAGCACACGTACGGAGCAAATTTTCAGGAAAGCGTTCGCACGAAGTGGTTGCTTTCGCAAAGAATGGCCGGCTTCATTCAGCAGACAAGATATCAGTGTTTTACTGTTTTCCGAGACCAGGCGGTCCAGTGAGACCGTTGATTTGGAAAGTGGCCACCGATTGTTTTCATCATGTTACCCGACTGCTTTTGCAGGTGTGGCTGTGCTTGTGCATTAAGCGCGTTGCGGCAGGTCAATGAGTGCAAAGTGTTGATGGGCGCTTGATGTATCTCGACGTGCAAATCAATGAACGCAGTTTTCGGATGATATCGGTTTTTTTGCCACATGCAGGACGTCCCAGTGATGATTTGATGCAAACATATGCTTGAGCTTGGAAGTAGACGGAGCCCTGCTCCGTGCCGGCGCCACGGCAACATGTGTCTCTCGCTGGTCTGCGCTTTTGTTCTTTGCCGCAGCCCGAGCCGTCACGGCCAGCCTTCCGCCCCTGGCGCTGGCCAACGCAGCCAACGTTGATGGCGCGCCGCGCTCGAACTCAGCGATCTCCTCGCTGAAAACCCTGCCGCCAGCTTTCCCCCACTTGCCAGCCGCCCCCCATTGCGGCCTGAGCAGTGAGCTTTGGACTTGGACTGTCGCCCGCACATGGACTTTGGATGCTGCCATGGATTGTGGCGTGCCAAGCACCGGCCATTCATGCACTGGGACCGCGGATCGTCCAGAAAAGGAGCGTGCAAAAAACAAAGGATTCATTACAGTGCACGCTGGAAAACGCACGAAAAGGTGTTCAGCGGCGGAAAAGGTAAAATACCAGTCAATTTTGGACGCTGCTTTCCGACAATCGGCACCAGCTAGCATTAATGACTTTGAATCTTGCGTCGGGCAATGTGCAAACCTTGCTTGTCAACAGCATGCATACGGCGAGGCGTTAAACAAGGTGACGTTCTCAGCCTTGCTGTTCCACATTGGTTCGAAACATCCGCTTTGCTGATGATGTATTTTCTATTGTACATGAAACCAGGTGGTGAGGTCGCGATCACCTTGTTAAAGAAGGAATTGTCCAAAATTGGTTTGCAATTAGACGTGGACAAAACTAAGCTATTGACAACGTCCCTTCTGGAGCTACCGTTGTGCGTTGACGTCGATGACGATGTGTTGGACATGCTGTTTGCAGAAAAAACAAATCGAACCTGGGTCGGCTTGTCTCCGGAAATGCGATGAGAAGGGCAGCAGTTGAGTTCGCGCACCGCGCCCATGTTGCTTGCGGAATTCATGAAACACAGGCCGCCTTGGCAAAACATGCATACTACAGTTCGCAACCGACTTACGTAATTCGACGCCGCGATTTCTCCTGCTGTCTTGTTTGGCTTACATACAGTGCCCCAAACCCAGAGACAACTCCATGAGCTTACTGCGCTGCACGGGCGCATGCTGCGTTCAATTGTTGGTTGGCGACGTGTGGATGGTGAGCCATGGTCTGACACCATGGCGGGTATGAATCAACGGACGTGTCACCTCAGCCATTCAACAACATCCCATGAAACCTTGGGATCAGCAACTGCTGTTTACAAATGGGGTCTTGTTTTCTTGTTGAAAAGTAGACGTACAATAGCTTTTTTGCATTGCACTGGCCAAGACTTAAAATATGACATACTAAAAACGGTTTAAAACAGCCAAAAACGTATGTATTAATTTTGGCTCAAGCCATTTTGGCTCAAGAGCTTTTTGGCTCAAGCTCAACACCACGAGCCATTACTGCGACATTGCGTCGCATCTCTTTTTCAAGCTCGGGCATGGACTGGGCCGGAGCCCTGTGGCAAGCCGCCAGTTGGGGGCTGTCTGCCTCCTCGTCTACAGCTGCTTGGACAGCAGGCCTGCCCGCGACATGCAAGTAAAGTTTGGGGCATGCCTTGGTGACTTGCGGCTGGGGCGCGCCACCTTACTTCCCTTCAGGCCTCGCTCCTTTGCCAGCGTGCTGGGGTTGGCTTGCACTTGGCCTGGTCTTGGGGCTCGTGTTGCGCGAGATGGCCTTGGTTGCTTTGCTCAGCCGTGGCTGGGCCGCTCGGTCCCGTGGGCACAACCCCAAGACACGACCAGCCCAGGCCGCTTGGGAAGTCTTGCGCAGCTGGGAGCTGGGCGGCGAATCGGAGGTCGCCGAGCTTGCAGCCCATTCAGGCCTCAGCACCACCGCCTTGTTGTGCTCGTTGCTGCGGGACACGTTGCCGCCCCAACCCGTGGCATTTCGTGGGAGGTCGAGGGAAACAGGCAAGGCTCGCCGCCGCGCGGGCCTCCAAACAACCCCCGGCCACCCTGTCACCGCCGCGACAGCCATGCCAGCGGCAAACGGGCCGAGGCGGGCCCAGTAATGGCTCCATGGCACGTGCTTACAACAACCAGCGCCCTGGGTGGACGCCTGCCAGCGTGCCTGCGCCCCTGGACGCCGCAGCCGCACCGTGGTTTGCGCATCGGAGAGGCAAGCCACCCCGGCCCGCCGAACTCGAGCGGCGAGCTCGCTTCGATGCTCGCACAGCAGCGTGCCCGGGCGATGGAGGCGTTGAACGGGTGCGGCCTGGCGGCGGGCAGCGCCACTCCCTTGGCACGACAGGGCGCAGACGCGGATGTTGAAACTGTTTCCGACACGCTCAGTGCTGTCACCCCTTTCGCGTCTCCACCTGGGTCTCCCAGAGAACAGTGCGGCGAGCACGGCGCGTTCCCGCAAAGGCCGGGGGACACCGCCCCCACGATTATGGAACCGGCCACGCCAGGTACACACCAGTTGATCTGCCAGCGCCGTTGAGGTGGCAAACGGTGGGCCCGCCGGCTGCGGACATCCAAGAAAGCCAGCAATCGCTCTCCGCGCTGGAGCTGCGAAGAGGCTTGCTCGAGCCCGCCGTGTTGCCCTAGCGAAAAAAGGGCAGGGGCGAGGGCATCGCCTTGCTCACAACCTTCGCCTTGCTGGATGTCCCGGCAACACCC
Organism: Symbiodinium pilosum; assembly: GCA_905231905.1. Classification (NCBI taxonomy): domain Eukaryota; class Dinophyceae; order Suessiales; family Symbiodiniaceae; genus Symbiodinium; species Symbiodinium pilosum. Next base: position 24,006 of record CAJNIZ010048137.1, on the reverse strand, counting down.
CTCGGCATCCCACCAGCGATACGTCGAGGGTTGCCCGTAAAACAGCCGCACGAACGGCAGCGGCTCCGGCGCCACAGCTCGCAAGGCCGTGAGGAACGAAGCGCGGGAGATGGTGTCGTAAGCGCTACGCCCATCCAGGGACACGAGGGTGGTGCCTGGCTGCAGCTCCAACGCGGCGCGCACTTGGTTCGAATGGGCGCGTTGCAGCATCAAACACCGGCGCCCACTCGTGCGCAAGCGCACGCGCAACGATCCTCGGACGCCTCCGGGAGCGCGGTCATGCGGGCAAGGGCAACCGCTGAGGCAAAGGCCTGCGGGACATGCGCCCGGGCCTGAAGGGTTGCTGCGTTCGCGAGCAACTCCGGTCCATCGTCATCTTGGAGAAGGAGTTTCATATGCTCAGCACGCATGCCTGACAAGCCGGGCGCAGAACCGCGGCGGGCATCGCGCAAGGCAATCGCGATTGCTCTTGCTGAGAGGGTGGGCGCTGCGCTTGGCTCATGCGAAGGGATCGCAGGCGGCAGGGCCATTCGCGGCTCTGGCGGCCGGCATTCGGGATCAGTGAGGGCCTGCGATGTGGCCTCGTCGCCTGGCGCCAGGGGCCCAGCGGTCAAGACATGCCGCGCGCGCGACACCTCCCCCCGGCGCACCAGCGCGCAGGCGGACTCGTGACGCCGCAGCATGCTAGCGTGCGGGTCGCGATCCCGTCGCGGCCCATGCTGCGAGCGGTCCCGGGAACGCGTGAGCAAGCGGAGCCAATCGCCTCGCTGGAACGCCGCGACTCGCTCAAGTAACTCGGCCCGTCCGATGCGGCGTTGCTGGTCGCATCGGGCCAGAAGCATCCGCGGGGCGAGCACGAATAGTTTCCATGCCCGCGATGCCTCCAAAGAAACCACGGCAGCATGGCTCGCTGTTGCGCTGGATGGCCCTGAGCGCCAGAACCAACGCAGCATGCACGGCATCACGCATGAACGCCGGCACATCTTGGATGGTTGGCACTGGGCACCGTAGTTCAGCCTGCAGATCCACTTCGTCGAGCGCCTGCCAACAAGGGGCCCGGGTATCGGCCGACAAGGCCGGTGAGGTCGCTGCAGCGTGGGTTGCAGTGGCGCCCTCTGGTTCACTCGGTTCCGCGGCGGCGGAATGTGGGCCAGAACGGCGATGGCGCCCGCGCCCACCACCTCGCCCTCGCCCACGGCGGCGGGAGCGAGAAGGGGCTGGGGGCGCCAGTGGGACAGCCCAACTTTCGCGGATTGCTGTTGCTAAGTCATGTGCAGCGCAAGCTGCCCAGGCCCCGCCATAGAGCTCGAGCAGTGCATTTTGCGCCGTAGCTGGGATGTAGCCCGTACCATCCATGCACAAGAGCATAGCATTCCAGGTGCTCAAACTGGCCGCGGTGCAGGCGCGGATGCTGGAGGCGAGCTGTGGAATCCCCAAGCCCGCGTGCATGAGGCCATCGGCGTGCGCGAGCTTCTATTTGCCGTATGAGGGCTGCTGGGGCAGCTGGCGGGGCCTCGCCGAGAGCACACACTAAAGCATGCCACTGTGGGCCCACGTGAGGGTGCGCCCGCCAGTCTGCCGCGGCCGTTGCGTCCAACTGGCCCGCAACCGCATGCAAAAGGGGCATGTATAGCCAGGAATGGCCACCGGGTCCGGGGACCTCTACATCCTCACGCCCACGCCAGCGCGGGCATGCCCCGCCCGCGACATGGTCGTTGCGGCTGTCGAAGCGCATTGCGGGATTGCTTCCAATGAAGGGAAGACACGCGTTTTCGCCATCGGCCAAATCGATGCGCCCCCCGGCATCACGCAATTGGGCGAGGACGTCTGGCGAGGAGACAGCCAGCCCCCTGCCCAACGGACGCCCATCAGGCATCCGGCATTTGTCCGGGCTTGGTCCGAGGAGCGGCTGCGCCACGAGCAGGCCTTGCTCGAGCAGCTCACACAGCTGCCCGACCTCCAATGCGCGTGGCTGCTCCTTGCAATGTGCGCCTCGCCCCGGGCCAGCCATGTGCTTCGCACTGTCCCGCCCGATGACATTGCAGCCGATGCCGTCGCCCACGATGCGGCGTTGTGGGACACGTTACTGCATTGTTTGGGCGGGGCCGGGCCGGAAGACGCCCAGGACGCGCGCTGCGTCGCGTTTCCGCCGGCAGCTCTGGGCGGCCTCGGCTTGCAAAGCACCACTCGGGGCGCCGTTGCTGCCTACTGGGCTGGGTGGGCCGAGGCGTTGCCTGTGATCCACGCCCGGTGTCCCGAGTTTGCGGACGTATGTGTTGCTGCCCTCGAGCGACCCGATGAGGCCGCTGGCTGCTTGGGGCGCGCGGGCACAGCAAGGGCGATGCTGTTGACGGAAGGCTGGGCTAGCTGCCCAACGTGGTCGTCGCTGATGGAGCCCGGAGGCGCCCGCCCACGTGCCCCGACCGCAGACGAAGCAAACCTTGGTGACTGGCCGCATGGTTGGCGGCGGCGTGCGTCGCAGACTCGCAACCTTTACTATCGCGACTGCGTGCTGCTGCCGGCCCTAGCCCCCAGCCGAGCCGGTGCCTGGCTGACAGCCGTGCCGAGCAACCCAGCGTTGACGCTACAGCCCGCCACCATGCAAATTGCGCTGCGCCGGCAGTTGCGCCTCCCGTTGCCTTTGGCCCCACTACGCTGTGGGGAGGGTGGCGCACATGGTTGTGGCCGACGCACGGATGAGTTTGCGACCACTCGCTGGCATGCCCCCGCACAGGTCTCCTTGCCCGTCGGGCAAAGGGACTCGAACGGGCCTGGGTCCGAGTGGCGCGCGAGGCTGTCGGGCCAGAAGGCAAGCCGGGGACCAGCGTCGGCTCGACCTCGTGGTCTATGGCGCGACTGCCTCCGGGGGCGCATTCTGTTGCGATGCCACCCTCGTATCCCCGCTCACACGACAAGGCGAGCCCCAGGCGCACGCCGATTGTGAGGATGGCGCGGCGCTGCGTTTGGCGGAGCGCTGCAAACGAACCACTTACCCTGAGCTCTGCGGCCCGGGCCCGCAACGTTTGCTTGTGCTGGGGGCGGAAGTTGGGGGCCGCTGGAACTCGGAGGCGCGCAGCTTCTTGCTGCGCACCCTCGTGCGCCTCCGGAGTCTCAGCGCGCCAGCTGCTGTGCGGCGGTGGGCGCGGCGTTGGTGGGGCGTCCTGGCCGTGGCCGTGCAACAAGCTGTGGGCACGAACGCGCTTGGCCTGGCCCACAACCGCGATCGGGGCCCTAGGGACCCGCCGTTGGAGCGAGTCCTCGACCTGGCGGACTGCGCGGGGCCAGCCCTCCCACCCCTGCAGCCGGCCCCGAAGCCTCGTAACTAGTGCCGACCAGACTGGCTCATGCAGGCGCAAAAGAGCCGTG
>CAJNIZ010048137.1:0-20540 GCA_905231905.1 Symbiodinium pilosum | reverse complement strand
ACAAGAACAGTGGAGAGGCCGAAGTCTTGCACTTCAGCATTCGGATGAATTTTGTAGACTAGGACTCCGATGCCGCTCTGGTCGCTGAAGGCTTACAGCGTCAGGTTATCCCCCACTCCCCATCTTGTAGATCTCTGCTCAACCATTCCTCGCAACTCTCGTCCAGGAAGTTGTCGTAAAAGCTCCTGTTGTCCGAAAGCTGCGGGTAGACGGCCACTCGCATCTCCAAGACGTGATTGCCTACGAACATGCCTTTGTGTTTTGCTGACTCCAGCCGGGAACCGTATTGGCAGCTCCCATCCCCCGACAACAACTGCGCTCTCTTTGCCCTCGGCTTTGAGCACACGGTCCATCTCCTGCCAATTCTTATCCTAACGCAAGTAAACCTGGCCTGCATCACCTTGTCCTAGCTCCCATCTTACGTCCTTACCTTATCCTAGCCCCTGGCTGCTCTTCGACCCCGGGTACTGCACCAGCAGCTCGTCGCTTTGTTGCGAAGACTCGGCCACAGCCCAAAGATCACCTGCTTCTCTGTCAGGCCCATAGCCCGTGTTCGATTGCAGCAATGAACATGTAACCACACAAAGGAAACAGAACTTAGAAATGGATGTAATGCAGGCTTGGATGTTTGCACATGACGAAGATAGAAAGAAAGGACGATCACTATAACGGCTTGTACCAAACACAGGATCGAACTTGAGCAGGTGAACAACGGATCAAAATAAGGTTCAGAACTGCTGCCTCTCTTCCTACCCTTTCTGTGACAAAACAAGATAAGGTGAAGAAGGAAAGGATCAAGATAAGGTCCAGGGATTCTGCATCTCCTCCTACCCTCCCTGTGACATGTCAAGACAAAATGAAGAAGGAAAGAATCAACATACGTTTTTCCTTTTCTGCGGACCTTTTTCCGAACTGTTGTTAGCCGTCTGCCAAAAGTTTCTGGCTACCTATGCTGCCCTACTTGCCCCCCAGAGGGAATCGGCTCGGCCCCGCAGGAGGCGCGAGGTCGAGCACGCTCTCCAGCGGCGGCGGTTCAAGAATGCTGCATCTCCTCCTAATCTTTCTGGAACAGGCCCAGATAAAGTTCAGAATGCTGAGGGAAGAGCTTCAAACGTGCCAAATATGATAAACCTGTTCTCCTTCCTTGATAAAGTTATTCTCTTTCCTTCCGTCTCTCACAGTGCCTTAGGAATTGCCCCCAATAATAAGTAAAGACATTTAGAAACCTGCTGTTGGCTCGATGGATGCCTAATGTAGACGGCAATTCCTATAGCCCTATATAAATTTGGAGACTTACAATAGGTGTTTTGCATTGCACTGGCCAGGACTTAAAATGTATCATAATAAAAATGATTTGAAACAGCCAAAAACGTATACATATATATATATATTAATAATTTGTGGATACATTGAAAAAAAACCCGAGAAATTCCAGCCCGGGCTCGCCAAAAAAATTTTGTAACCTATATTATGAATATGGATTTTTGTGCTAAGCTCATTTTGGACCCACTTCCCCCACCATAGGGCCATAGAGGGAGGCACAATAAATACAAAAAAAGTTCGCCCAGACCTCATCCGGGCAATTTGGCTGGGAAATCGCGTGTGAAAAGGCGCGGGGGCCAGCAATTTAAACCCCATGCAGGCACTTTGGCGAGGAAGCCGAAAACTGGTTAATATAAGCCTCAGCCAGGCAATTAGTTCGGGACTCAGCTATTGTCTCTGCTCATGAGAGTGCAGAAACCAGAGGATAAGGTGAAATTGGAGGGTGGCTCAGGTGATAAACAATGACCAATCATGGTTTTCTTCACCTAATTGATCCAAGATGAGGTGGTAAGATAGGGGTGATCATTCCTCTGAAACACCACTTGCTGCACGGCAGGGTTCTTGTAAGAGGTCAGAATGAACGCTAGATCAGGCTGTGGACCTGAAAACTGTGGACCTCTTGTAGTCGTGATTTTCCTAATTAGAATTGGCCTTTTTTGAGAAATTACACAACAGAAAGTCACCTAGTTTTCTCAGACATGTGATGCAGCATAATCTTTCAACGGGTCACCTCTGGAACAGCTTGCCGGATTTGGAGACCAGGATAAGGTGAAATTGGAGGGGTGGATAAGGTGATAAACAATGACCAAACATGGTTTCCTTCACCTATTTGATCCAAGATAAGGTGGTAAAATAGGGGTGATCATTCCTCTGAAGCACCACTTGCTGCACAGCAGAGTCGGTGGCGAACCAACTGCATGGCACGACGCGCTAGGAGCTGTGGGACGGCCCCGGTCACAGTTTGCAACCCAGCATTCCCCAAATTATGTGAGCTGGGTAGACGCTGCACATGATGGGCGATGGAAGCTCAAACGAGCTGAGTACGTATCAGACATGCAAACAGTCTTACTGCGCGATCGCTGTTCCCAGCAATTTGCCCATGAACTTATAGGACCGTAGCTTGATTCGAGCGGAATGGCAAAGGCAACGCGCATGCGCCTGTCGGGGTCGCTTTGGCCCGCTTGGCGACCACCGGGCCGCATGTGCAAACGCAAGGGCGTTTGCCTCCGGCTTTATGCCCGTTGAGCCGGCAAATGAGCGCGTATGAAAAGGAGTTGGCGCACGTGTTACGCACAAAGTGCACCTGGCTAACATGGACATTGCTGGGTGAGGCGCAGCGCGGAGCTGACACACGTCGGAAATGTGAGTTGAAGGCAAGGCCAGACATACCCCGAGCTTGCGCGCGGCCGTCAACTCCGCTTGGTGTCAACTCAGGGGCTGGTTTGGCGCTGAAGCTGCCACATGAGCGCTCCCGGCACCGGGTGCTTGTCATATTTACTCCAACAAGTCAACCCCTTCCGAGTCGACAATTCAGTTCGTGGGTGGTACAAGCGTTGTTTGTCTACTATCCCGCTTTGATATGCATGGGAATTTTTGTCAACAACCGGCGCCATCTGGTTTTGGAATAGCCGTGTTAAAAAGGCGTGCAAGACAAAAACCGACAAAACAACCGGAAAACCTGACACAATCCTCTTTCAATATACGGACCTTCTGGCGTTGGCAGTCCAGGGTGCGAGTCAGACGTGTGATATTCCTGCTGTATTATGGGTCAGCAGATCCCCAACCGGCTGGTGGGGCTGTGGCCATGTGAGCAATGGCGCATGCTCGCATTTAGTCACGAAGAGGAAAAAACGTGGTGAGAAGCAGGAATCGAGCACAAAACGGTGTGTGCCTGTTTGCTCAAATAACGAAGTTCATGATGTTGTGTTCCCAGATGCGCGACTCCATGGCGAAATTGTAGTCTCAAACATTTTCAGGGCCAACCATGGCTCCCGCTGCTTGACGAACTCCTTGATTGAGCGTGTTGCCCACAACACTCGGCGCCATGAACCACCACCAGTCCACAACATACGTGGCCTGTATCAACCTGTTGGCAGCCCGCACTGACAACTGGAATTCGCCATCATTTCACGCACAGCCATTGTACCAGGTGGCGAATGAGAGTTTGCTGCGCCGACATGATGCGGACGTGTTCTCCGCCGCCCATTGCTCGCCCGATTTGCCCGGCTGCAGGCCTGAAGGGCACTGTTGGGTTCGAACTCTGGGGCGCATCCGGCCCTGCAAGCATATCTGCGGGCTGGCGATGCGTAGAAATATGTTTTTACATATGTGGCGTTGACATCTGATTGGGAGAACACCGTATGGCGTGGGAGCCGCCGGGGCCTGCTTGGGACAGCACCAGGGCGCGTGAAAATCCAGGTCAAAGAAAAATGGAGAAAAAAAGTTCGGGAACGAAGATCTATCCAAGCAGGCAATCGCAAGTCTTTGGGCTCACAGCCAGACAGCCGCAGTGAAAATGATCAGCTTGCAGCATTCCATGCGTCGACGCCTGTTGATTCATTAAAGTCGTCATGCTTGAATGCCCGACGTCGGCCGATTTGGCGTCACCGCGCCTGAATTTACGGATCCTAGCCCATGCATGCGGGTCGTGTTGCTGCCTCGCCTCCGTCAACCACTGCCCGTTGCGCCCGCATTTGCAGGTGCGCCGGCGCCCTGGACCCTTTGGGCGATCACCGCACGGCCTGCCCCACGGCCAGAGTTTTGGGGCCAAGGGGTGCGCTTCTCGAATGGGCAGCGGCCCGCGTGTGTTGCAAAGCCGGCGCACGCGTGGCGCCCCACGTCACATGAACCTGGACCTGCCCGCGCTCAACGCACATCGCATTGGGGTGCAAACCACCTGCCTCCCGTTCTGGCAGGGGGCACAGTATGGCACGGTGGCCTTCTTGTGAAAATTCGCCGTGGCCAGGGCCGGCCCGTTTGCGAGCCGCTGCCCGATAGGCCTCCTTGCACCGCTGGATGGGCATGTTGGCAGTCGCTACGCAACGGGTTTTTTCCCACTCGCTGTTGGAATTTCCGCCAGTGTGTTGATGCGAGCATTGGCACCGAGCCGCCCCTGGGTGAACTGCTGGTGGACGCACGTAGCATCGCAGTGTGCCAACAGCCGCCTGCGCGGCCTGATGTTGCTGGCTGGCCGGGACCTGTCGAACAGATGGAAAAATTCCGATGAAGAAAACACGATCATTTGGAGATTTACTCTCAGGCAGTGGGTCATGCCGAAATGGCACGTGCTTCGTCGTTGGCAGGCAGCTTTCGTTTTTATTCGTTCAGTGCCATCTGACTTCCTTCACAGATTCATGGTACCAGGCTGCCACACTTTGTCATGAGGGAGCGCAAGGTGCGACGGCCATCTTTTCATGGATGGTCGCGTTTGCCGACGCTCCTTGTATACTCCAATCCGAACATTTCGGGTGCGTTCAGCCAATGCGAATTCAAAACAAAATCAATACCGAACTTTCCCGCACGTCCACTATGGCAGAGATGAATGTCGACACCATGAGGATTGCATGTCGAAATCATACATTCCAAACACAAAATAATCAGTCCTCAGAGGCCGTTCGCAGTCAGTAATAATAGTCCTGCAGCCAAGATCAGAGACATGTTCTGCCTTCTCCGATGCAACCATTGAAGGAATCCGTGACTGACAGCACCGCACATGCCGCCAGCTCACGCATGACGGCGCAAAGTCATCGTGTTCGGAGTCGACGCCTGCGGGCGCTTCAGTCGCCTGCGGGCGCTTCAGTCGCAAGACGCGCACGTTCTCAGCACCATGGTGCGCGGTTGGACCGCGACAAGCAATGTCCACCGGCGGGCCACCCCTGCCGTGCTGGCAGCACCGCGCGCAAACTCGTCATCACACGTTCACGCTGCATGAGTTGCTGTCACTGAGCTGGCCGCAGAGCGACAGCTGTCTCCTGGCACTGCTGGCGGCTAAGATCGAGGTCGCAGGAACAACGGGGCACGGCAGCCGGACAAGAAGAAATTTCGATAATCGGGACATCGACGGCCGTTGACCATTTTGTGCAACAACATTTCCATGGCAGCACGTGGCCTGCATGGAGCCGAGGTTCGACAGGACATCGACGACGGCAGGCAGATCCTACATTGCCACTGTGCGGGGTGGTTCGCCGACAATACAAGAGCCGTTTGATCGGCACAGCTGCCTGGAGTCGTGGTAGGGAGGTTCGGTGCTTGAACAATCGTATACGGTCAGTATACAGAATGGCCAAGACAAGCACATTGACCAGCAACATGCTGGGGACTCGATCAACAGAACAAACAAAGCCCAACAGCGCACATGCGCCGCTGAACAAGCCTAGTTCTGCTGAAACAAGAAGAAGCTCCAGAGGGGCCTGGAAACTACGGCCACGCCCTTCAAGGTCGGGACTAAAGACTTCGGATATGATGAAGCATCCAGCGAAAGATTTGAGCTAAAGGTCATATCGCTTTAGTCATTCGGATTAATCATTGTTGTCACCGTAATGGTTTATTTCGTTGTACATTGCCCCGTGTTTTTCAAAATTGCTGCCTGTGACGCAAATGTTGTTTTTGCTGCGGCCACGTCCGTCACGTATGCATGGATGAAAACACATGAGAAGGTGTCGTGCGGGGAAGGTATGAGGAGCCCCTCAGATCCTTTCAACACATGCAACGCCTCTCTGATAACTGTCCCCCACATGCAGGACAAACGGCCACTGCACTGAAACAATGTCTCACAAAACATGGCGCAAGTTCGAAGCGTAACAACCGGCGGACCTGGTACAGCATGTACGGCGGCGGATCACATGTTCCAATCCAAACCGGGCACGCGAGTGCAAGCAGCAGCGCTAGGATGCGCTTAGCACCTACCAAATTGAGGCCGACACACCCTTGCCGAAACCCACGCGACGCATCGCGACGCACATTAACATGCACGAAATTTCCTAATGATGATAACTGGACCACGGCGTGTCGCCACGAACGAGCTCAAGTTTGACCATGTTCGATCCCTGTGCACACCCGTGCAACATCTACGCGCCCACGCCGCGCAGCAACCCAGAGTGCGGCACAGCTTCGTTCCAAAAAGCCAAGGGCATTTCTGCATGACACGGGGGCATTGCAACAGCCAACCTGGGAAGCGCCGCTGCGCGTCAGAAGCTCTAGCCAATGGAGCGTCGCGCGATGGCATCGCGTTTGCTTTAGATGTCCGTCCACGTGCCCACATGGAGGCCCAACGCTGATCGGGCCCTGGCGAATACATGCACAATGTTGAAAATTACGCTGCCCAAACCCACCACCGGCATTGAGCGATCGTGGCGAAGGGCCCGACCTTCCTGCCCTGTTTCCGCTACGTAGCACGCTCAAGGTTTCGGTCGCGGTGCGATTTTGCGCTTTATTTCCACCGTTCTGCAGCGAGCTGGGTGATGCAGTCAACCCTGTGGATTATGGATTGGCAAGTTGGGGCATGAGCGGCCGCACCAGCGTTTCATGCTGTTTCATCGTAACACGGTGCCTCTCCCGAATGCATGGCCGCATGCAAAACTAGGTCGAGACGTTGGTGTGGACCAGCAACTGCCGCTGCAGGACAGCTTCGCTTTCGCTTTTGCTTTCGCCCGTTCGAGTCCAAGTGAAACAGCATCACCAAAACAACGGTTCTATGAGGATATGGGGAGGATGGCAGCACATGCAACACACAACCTTGCGCTACAACGGCAGAAGTTCACTGACAAACCCAGGGGCCTTGTGTTTCCAATCTGTACAAGCTGTCACATGGGTCCAGCAAGGTACGTTGGGAAATTGTCTTTTACAAGATGAGCGGAATCTATCATCGCTTCAGGGGACGACCAAGAACGGCGAGTTGGTTGCACAGCAAATTACGCTGCCAGTCTGCTTCCGGACAGCGCGACTTTCAAAACCGCCGGTTTCCCTGCAAACCGCATGCTGAACATGGCATTGCCGCACCTGTGACCCCGTGTCCCACAGAACACCGTGCCAGGGTGTCCCAACATGAGAAACTGATCCTCAGAAAAAGAAAACCCTAGACGTATACAAGCCAGCACAAAACGCATTCCTCAGCAAGGTCTGGATCGATCTCGCACCAAGTGCGCAGCACCATGAAGCATCACGCCGCGGCTTGTGTACAAAAAGAGCTCCACGCAAAAATGTTACCCTCACGGGCAACAAGCCTCCGCATAAACTCAAAGCGGGGGCAACCATCGGCCACAGCAGCAGCCAACCCGCGCACGAGCTCTCGACATAGGTATTCTATTGCCGCACGAGACATTTATGCAAGGTCGCCGACAGCAGTTCGACGTTCGCCGAGCCTTCTCGCGCGGCACCAAGGTTCTTTTCCCCCGGACATTTTACTTTTGGCTGATATAGTCCCGGATCGGATTCGCGCCAGACGCTGGCTCTTCGCTGCCAGGGCGGTCGGGGATTCGAAGCAAGACACAGTTGAATTCGGGGCTGATGTACACAATGCACAAGTACCAGCAAGCCGAAGTTTTTCGCTATGATTTTATATCATTTTCCACATTTGCGCCTTGTCTTAAGCCTAGGCCGCATTGTCTTGGTGTGTTGTTACAGGAACGGCGAAAACCGAGTACCGCTGGCGCACGAACCGATTTTCGCCGGCTGGCATTTCGCGGGAACATACCCAACATGGTTTCAAAAGCTTGCTGCGCAAATGCGCCAGATAGGCCCAGGCGATACATGCCACGCCTCTGGTGATAGCTATGCTTTCCAAACAGCTGTACAATCGGCTTCAAGTTTGTGCGCACGATGTTCGCGCGATGCTCGGTCTCCCTTCGGTCTATAAACCACACATACTGGCAACTGGGTGGCGCATTGCACCTGTACATGCTAAGATCGAACACTACCTTGGCAAAACGCACGTCTGGAAATGTGTATGGGTACGGCGCAGGCATGGGCCGCTGCCAGCAAGAGATGAGCTGTGACAAAACTTGCGAAAACAACCAAGCACAAATTTTGAATGCGAGCAACTTGGCTGCAATTCTCATGCGGCGTGCAAAACGAAAAATTGCTGGAATTTTGTAAGCAACTGTGAACGGCATAGTTCACCCAGCTTCACCCATCACATAGCTCGCCGCCACCTTCAAAGTTCTACGTCAACGCAAACAATGAAACTTTTGCTTACGTGTGCCATGGCCATTCAACGCTTGGAGCCGAAATTTCAAGTGACTGGGAGCTGAACACATGATGGCGCGCATGGTTCAGTAGTGCGAGATATCTTCACACCGGCACTGAGCGCGGAATCAGCACCATAAATCATACATAAATCACCCAAACTGAGTTCAGTACACTTCTTGCTGTCAGCAAAAGCGAACGCGACAACACAACAAGCGCAAGAGCAGCCGCGACAGAGTTTGCGACCTCGCCTGTATGGCGCCGAAAGCACCAGCGTGTGAACGTGGCTCAAACAGCAAGTGCAAACTCTTAATAGGAAACGCTTGTCCGGATGCTGCTGGGCAATGATTTCAGCTTTTTTCGGCAGGGGAATCGTCTTAACAAACGGTTTCCGAGAGCTACGTGTAGCACTGCCACTTTTGGGACTTGCAGCGCCGATCCCCAGAGCCCGACGTCCTGCAGGGAGTGGCAGATGTATGCAACGAATCCATGCGGTTGGAAGCTAAGGCACCATGTCCGGATATGCCCGGAGAAGGAATCACATCTCTGCCCAGGTGCTCCCGCCAGCACCAATGACCGCGCAAATTTCATCGCCGCAGCGGATCGGCTTCCGCCAGGCACGAACATTAGTTTGGTCAACAATGCATCATCGTGACATTTTATGGCGCATGATGTTGAAGACCGTGGTCTGCGGAGTCATGCATATCATAAATGTCGGCCAGCGCTGAACTGCACAACACAGGCAGGCACCTGCACGGCAGGGCAGCAGGAGAACAAGCACTCTTGGACGGACGGGCGAAGTCTCTTTCAAACGTTACGATGCAAATTTTGCAATCTGCCTCTCGCTATCGGGGCCCGGACATGTGATGGCCTGAGGGCAGGCAGCCAGTAAGAACATCGTGGGCTTTGGGCACCTTCGTTGGGATGTGAACGTGGCCAAGCGTGTGCTCTGTGCTGTTGGTGTGCGCGCATGCCCCCTGACAGAAGCCAGGTACGCTGCGGGAGTGACGGACTTCTGGACTGTCTGTCCAGCTCAGTTCGACGAAGTACCCACAGTTACGTCACTTAATGTCTCCACTGCGGCCTCACGCCCCTTGTGAGCTGAAATCCGGGCAAGCGCTGAACCACAACACTGATCAGGATTCTCACGTGGTCCACCAACTTTTCGGATCTCATAAGTTCCCTTCCTGGCAAAGTCCGATCGATGGAAAGTTGCCTGCAAGGAAGCCATGCAGAAACACTTAGTGTGGAGGCGCAGGGTTTAGATCAGAAGTGGAGCTCTTGAGGCGATAGCAGGGAGGTAGCACTGTTCTGCCCCTCTGATGCAGATAGGAGGTTCACCTGTTTGTACTGCATGTGAAAACACTGTCCAAACGTCTTGGAAACACCTCTTTGCGACTCTGAACTCTGAACAAGCAGGTAGTTTCCCGAAATAGGGGGAACCCAATACAGACCGCAAAATACTATAATCCTCATTATAAGGACCCCCAATATAGTACCTCTATTTTAGGGAACCCCCCTGCAGTAGTCAATGCCTGCGATGTCAGTGTTGCCTTTCCTCTCTGCAGCGGAGATTTATTTTTTTTGACTCAAGTTGTGCTGCCAAGATTCCAGGATCCGTTGTTGTCCTGCACCACAGACTAGGCACTCTGATCACTACATGAGCTATTGTCTACACTCCTCATATCCCCTATAATCCTCCCCTATATAGTCCCCTACATAACCCCCTTTCAGGAATTCAGACTACAGCTCACATGCCAAAGTGGCATTCCATTGCATACCTTCCAATGTATCCGGCCACTTCTTGTAGGCAAGCCGAAAGGAAGTCTGACTCAGAAACAATCATTAGAACAATACTGGTAACTACAATGATGATGATACAGAAACAAAAGCAAAGTAATCGTGGCAATAATGATAATAATAGTAATTAAGAGTAAGAGTAATAGTAATTATAGTAGTAGAAGATAGAAGCAAGGGCCCCTTTGATAGACCTCGAGGCCTCGCAACTCAGCAGTAAGTCTTTTCATCAAAATCTATACCAAAAACCAATACGCGGTTTAGGGCTTAGGGTTTTGGATTTGTCTAATCCGCCTTGACTTAACGTGACAATATGCTTCATCATGAGAAACTTCATTGCTGCTACCGCTTCATTTAAGCTACATAGAGTACAATGAGTCCCTAAACCCTAGACCCTAAACCCTAAACCCTAAACCCTAAACCTTTTTTTAATTATATGTGAGTTTCTCGACCCGCTTTGGGTCCGTCATCCCGGGTTGCCTACTGTCGATACTTAAATTCCTCAAAGGGGTGTTATATAGGGGATTAGGGTTTAGGGTTTAGGGGGGGATTATATAGGGAACTACTATAGGGGCTATAAACCTTAAGGGGCGTTATATGGTGGATTATATAGGGGGACTACTATAGGGGTTATAAAGGGGGATACCATCCTGCCTGACTTTGTCTAATTGAAATGAATAGCTAAACATCACCTCTTGTGAGCAACCCGCCCCACATCTCAGAGGGAACGAGCCTGGGCAGAATGTGCTTCCTCCATATCCAGCCGTAACCTTTATATGCCCAAGAATCACGATCCCTGTACGTGTAAATCTCTATATTCGTTCAAAATATGGGGTTTGGGGTTATATCCCCTGAAGAGCAGACAACCCCAACCGCTATAAAACCTAGAGCCTGTCCGCTCCCTCACCCCCTCCACCCTCGATAATGCATATTCTCCCCATTTCTTTATGTTACCATACTTTAGCACTATTTGCGGTGTGTAGGGGCAGGTTATTCTCGGAGGGAGGGGGTTAGTACACTCTACGTAGACCCCCTACACCCTAAACCCGAAACCTTAAACCCAGGGTGCCTCAAGAATCTCCGACTTGGGAGCTGACAGCTGATGGACGTCTGCAGGTTGGGCCTCCGTCGCCTCGGGCGAGAACAGTGATGGTACTGTCAAAATCAAGAGCACTCTCCAATTATAGGCGTTATAGAGGGGTTATATAGGGATCATGGAAAATAAAATGGAAACTACAAGGATTATAGGGGTTATATAGGGGTTATATATATAGGGATAAAGAGGATTGTAAGAACTTCATAATCATCATCATAGTTTGCATAGGACAGCAATAGTCGGGCGGGTGGTTGTGGTTTATGGGGCTAAAGGACGATAATCCCCAAAGTGAAGCATAGACTTCCTCCATGTGAAGCCTGTAGAACGTTTTACAACCTGACATTAAAAGCCACATATCATCAGCGGGTTCAAACTCTTGGAACTCCGCTGCCGAGCAGCATTCTCTACGCCTGTGCCAAGTACAACGTTCTGCTGTGTAGGAAGACCCTGGGATTGGTTTTCTAGGGGGGTTCTTATTTGCGAGTTTCCTTGACCTTGCGTCCAAGTCGCGAATCGTCTTGGTAAGCGGGATACACGCGAAGCAGCTCTTGCACTTTGCTCTGGAATCCTGGCAGCATCGCCATACTGCATCTTGGCAGAAGCAATGCCTACATGCCTCAACCATACGTTGAGGAGCAAGAGAGGCTCTGCCGTACAAGCGCTGCTCACAAGAGTGAAGAATGGCAAAGGCTGTCCTTCTCGCGGGTCGCACTTCCTTCCCACTATCTCATCACCGAACAAATAGAATTGTCGATCCTGGACACGGGGATAAGAACGTGTGAATCTCCAGTGCTGGGAGGAGATTTGCGACAGGGTTTGAAGAAGGATTACTGCCCTTCCTGGTAGACCACGATGCCAACTCCTGCCTGTCGGGAACGCTGCCCTGCAGCAAGAAACCACCACCACCACCACCACCACCACCACCACCACCACCGCCACCACCCATCTCAGTCATCATGGGGGATCAAAATAGCCCCTCATGACTCTCCGACTATCTGCTCCTGCCTACTGCTGCTATTGGTGCTGCCATCACTGTTGGTGCACTTGGCTGTTTTGCTGCAATTCTTCATCTTGCTGCTTGCTCTCCCTGCCTTTGTCCTGCACAGTAAATATATGGTAGTTCCCCAACATAGACCCTGACATACCATGGTCCTTATTATACGGAACCCCAAAATGGTACTAATTTTGGGAAATCCCAAATACCAAGGTTACAATCAGGACCGACGGCACAGCCGGAGCCACGAAAAAGCAACGTCGACCAAGCCGACGACGAAGCCGACGACGACCACCCGTACTAACCCTGTTGCCCCTGCTACCTCTACTTATGCCTCTACTTCTACTATTGCTTCTACTTCTTGTTGTAGTAGCAGGCGGAGGCTCAAGTTGGGTTTGTGGCATTGTTGTCTCACATCTGCCACGAATTTTGCGCTTAGAGACGCCGTGTCGAGATGTCCTGAAAAATATTTTGTCTCAATGCTTCAGCTTTTGCAGGCTCATCAGGCTTGAGGCTCATTCCGGCGTTGAAGGAAGGATCATGCAGACTCGTTCCGACTGTGTTGGTTGAGCCATGGCGGGCAAAAAGCAGACCTAGTCTAGCAGCAGCTTGGCCGTTTAAACAAGCAGCACATGCCAGCACGATAAGCAAAGTGATAATAGTAGTAATGATGATCACCACACCTTTGTCAAAAAGCACGGCCCAACCCGCTACAGCAAGCCGCATCCCTCCAAACCAACATAGTGCCCTTTCAAAGGACTTTATAGGACTCCTTTTGGCATTCCATGTTAGTTTGGAGGAGGGTAGGCCGGTGGAAGCACAAGACACCCATGATATCTACTTGTGTAGACTTTAGGTGGACCCCCCACCCAGTAATAGTGACTATAAGGGATAATGAGGATTATATTAGGGTCCTATTATATTCCTAGTATACCCTAAACCCTAAACCCCAAACCCTAAACCCTAAACCACTATTACAGGGTGGGGGGTCCACCTAACGTAGACTGCAGTCCTGTGGACTTGCCGCCTCTGGCGGGTTCAAGTCAGCGCCTTAGAGAGACGTTCAAGTCTCTACTTATTTGGGGTTTAGTAGGGTTTAAGGTTTAAGGTTTAGGGGAGGAGGGATTCTTGCGGACAATTATGCGGGGGTTTCCCACAATTAGGGGTACCTTTTAAGGGGTACCCATAATAAGGATTATACTATATAGGGGTCCCCCCTGAAAAACTACCATGTCAAGCTTTGCAGAAGCACTTCGGTGGCAGGAACCTCTGAGGCCTTCAGCTGTACAGAATTCATGCTTCAGGGACACGGTAGAGGTTTAGGGGTAGGTCTGGAGGGGCCCCATAAAAATAAAATTGCTATGGCTGCATAAGGATTATATAGAGACTAATTATGTAGAGATTAAGGCTAACAAAAATTCACAAATATTTCCAAAGCTACCCCTGTTCAGGGTTTCCCTGTTCAGGGTTAGGTTTCGGGCTTAGAGATCCTAGTGGTCTGAGACGTCAATCCATTGACCCGGATCAGACACTGCTTTGTCCACCATCACAGGGCTGGCAATCTACATTCCGAGGACCCCCACCCTGCAATAGCGATATGATAGGACTATAAGCGGACCCTAGTATCCCTTACAGTCACATTTACAGGGAGGGGCCTCCACCTAAAATCTACAGAGCAATCAATCCATGGTGGTGCCCATACAACGAACAAAATACCCAAAATTGTATATACAAAACATTGAGGCTACCGAGCACAAACCCCAAAACGGGCCAGTCACCACATGCAAATTCCTCAAAGTTAGGGTCTCCTTCTGCACCTGACCTCTGATAACTGAGCGAGTAACCCTACTCATGACTCGACAGATTGGCGTTGCAGAGGTCATGTGTGCTTAGAACCTCATTTGTAAACGGAAACCAAACACATACCAAGAACCCCGGCCTTTGCCCGACACAGGGTGTGACTTGCTGCGGTTGGGCTTGCCAAGCGCCGCAAACATGGCAGTCGGGGACGGGACTACGCGAGATTTCCAGAAGTTGGGCGTCCGTCCATTTTTGGGAGTCCTAGGGTAAGAAAAATTTCCGAATTTTCGGTGTATACATAAGGCGGATCCAGATATTCAAGGTACTAACCTGGTTGCTTCAAGGTTCGGAGCGGGTAGTGCTAAGTGCTGGAGGACCTGGGACCTATGTAGGGTGTGAGCCCGGCAAGGAGGCCCCTATTTGCTTAAGGGTGGCGGCGAGATCCTGACCGGGATGGATAGCTGTATGTCTGGAAGACGTGTCAAAAGCCTTTCTAGCTTGACTGGATACGGCCGCAGTTTGAGCAATTACTAGGGTGTAGGGTTCAAAGCTTAGGGTGGGCAAATAACTGAACGAACATGTTAAGGCACGAACGAGCATAGACCATCCGATTCAATCAATCAACTAATCATTCAATCAACTAATCAATCAATCAACTAATTAATCAATCAATCAACAAATCAAGGAATCAGTGCATCACATCACATCCACATCATATCCACATCACATCCACGTCGCATCCACATCACATTACATCACATCAAATCGATCAGTGAACCAGCCCATTGACCAAGGCAGCAACAACAAGGAAATGATTGATCTGAATACCCGCACTAGACGGCTAAGTCGAGAACAGTTGCAGAGAAAACTGCGGGGACAACGCTCGAGTCTCATCGAACACCATGAACGTCATCACTCAGCTAATTCGTTCACGTTCAAGGTTTGGGAGTTTAGAGTAGAACGCAAAATTTGCGCAGCTCAGACCCGTAAGAGGCATCCTGACAAGATTCCAGAATTCAATCTTTGGAGGGATCTATTCCTGTATATCCCTCGCTGCCCACTTCGCTCAAGCTTTACGGTTTAGAGGTACTACTCACAGAACCTAAGCATGTTGGATGAACTAGAGCGCCCTAATAGTTAGGCTTGGATTTGAGGAATCGAATGCAATGTGATCATGCAAGGCGTCTGCAGGAATGGCGTGAGTCGCTACCTTGGCTGGTATCTCAAAACCAGGAATGCTAAAGCTTTCTTCCAGCAACCCAGCGCTGGAAGGAGATACGGACCCTTTTCTGAGTTGCTGTTAAGGAACTTAAATTAAGTTACCATATTGGGGAAACCCTATTATTTACTATATATACCCATTATGGTAGCGCTTTGGCCCACAGATTAAAGGTTTGGGGTCTGGGGTGTGAGATACAGAATTTAGATCAGAAAGCAGCGCCTTCGATGATAAAACTGGTTTCTTGTGGGAGTTGATGCCCTAGCTCAGCTCTAGCGGATGTCACTTTGACCAAGCAGCCTGTTTTGCTCAAGACCTGCCATGTACTAAAATTTGCGGCTGAACGCAGGGATAGGCTTTCCCATGGGGTTATAGGGACTATATAGTGGATGACAGGGGTTTATAGGGGATTATATAGGGGTATATAGGGACTATATAGGGTTTAGGGCTTAGGATTTTGCTTTCGCTTCGTCCCGCCTCAACCTCAAATTCCAGGACCCTTCTCAGGCCAAAAAGGCTCTGATTCGCACCTACCAACGAAAGTATGTGAAGAAAAAGCAGCTGGAGCGACTGGGGAGGAACGACTCGTACCGGGGGCTGGCAAACACAGGGAGCTGAAAGCAAGGACCCCCAAAGAATAGGAGTTTTCAGGAAGTGTGCTCTTGAGGCTGGGAGAAGGAAAGCTCACTCATTGCAACTTGCACTCGATGTGTTGCGACTCACAGGAAATACTTTCCCCGTGCTCCATACTCGGTCCTCTCCAGGTTTTCATCCGAATCCTACTTGTGGTTAGTAGGCAATAAGGGAATATATCATATGGGAACCATATAAGGATTATACTCCCTTATTCCCTCACCCTGAACCCTAAACCCTAAACCCCACCAATGAGTCATGGATTGCAAACTTTAGCCACCCTACAAGGCTGATGCAAGGACAACCAAGGGACGTCTCTTTCCTAAAGCTGCAGTTGCAGCTCTTCTAGCCGCGTAGACAACCAGTTCTGATGACCGGCACCCCAATGGGCTTAGGGTTTAGGGTTTAGGGGGGATGCTTTATATACAGCCGAGAGCCCTGAAGCCTAAACCCTAAGCCCGAGAGCACAGTGGGCGCGGTGTGCCGCCCTGTGTGGCGTGGCAGGGGGGGGGGGGCTACTATAGCATGTTAGGGGTTATATAGGGGTAATGGAAAAGAAAATGGAAACCACTATAATATATTTAGGGTTATATTGGGATAATGGAAGAGAAAAGGGAAACTGTTATAGTATATTAGGGTTATATAGGGATAATGGAAAGAAAATGGAAACTACTATAGTACACTGTGGTCATATAGGGATAATGGAAAAGAAAACGGAAACTACTATAATCTATTGGGGTTATATAGGGATAATCGAAAAGAAAGTCGAAACTACTACAGTACATGGGGGTTGTATAGGGATAGTGGAAATGAAAATGGAAACTATTACAGTGGGGTTGTGTAAGGCTTATGCTACCGGAAATATGCACGTTTCAGCATTAGTCCTTCTTGGGTCCCTATTGGGAATAGCTACTGATGTTCAGGGCGAAAAGGGATCCAGCTCACGCAAGCAGAGACATCACTTTTGCTGCTGAACGCAGGACTGCTGCAATGCGGTTGGTTCAAGCCGAAGCATCTACTGTACATCTTTTCAGGTCCGCAGTATATTTTAGCAACCAGCAAGCTTCGATTTGCAGGAAGCAGGATCCCGCTGAATTCCTCCATATTTGCTGTACTAGGCCTTTATAAACTTTGATCAAACTTTGATGGATGCTCAAATTGCAAAGACGGCCCGCTGGCCACGGAGTCTTGTCCTGACTGTGTAGCTGATTGCCTCGATCGCGCAACCCGGTTCCCCAGCCATCTGGTGGGCTTTCTTCAACTCAGGGAAGTTGGGACTTAGGGTTCCAGGTTTTACCCGGTGAGTGTACTTGCAATCTCGTATGATGGGAAACCCGGTTGGCGATAGAGCTCGCCTCTTGATGCCATCTCGTACTGGAGAAAGGGACAGACTCGCCAAGCCACTTCGCCCAAGTACCTCCTGTCATATCTATAACAAAGATATTATTTGAATATTTCCTTAGGGTCATATTATAACAACAACTAGAAATAATTCCTAAGGACAGTACAGTCATTACTATGAAGGCAATCCCTGTCTCGCGGGCGCAGGTGCTCAACCGTGGCTCCTCCGTCACCCCTCTCTTCAGAATTCAACGTCAAATTCAACGCGAGGACACGAATATCCGTTGGCCCTCCGCCCGTCGGCAGGCAGAAGGCCTACTCTGTAAGAAGTAGCAGAGGTGAGCAGACCAGCTGGCACCAGGACATGTCAGAATATCTGGATGGCCATGCCATCACATGAAGCATGACGCTTCGCACAGCGGCCCTCCTAACATCAGATGGCAGTGTATTAGAACAGGACAGCTGCCGCATCACGTGTCAGCATACCATTTCCTCGGAGGGCCCCTGTGAATCTACAGGCTCTACAAACCAGGCAAGCCTGTATTCACATGTCAACAAGAGCCGCAACAATCTACGGTATAACCTTGTGAATTAAGTTACTCAAACCACATCAGTAAAAGAGGTCAAAATTGACACACAAATCTGTGCAACAGGGCCTGGGGCACCGGTGGGTGCTGTAACAACGCCGATTACACTTCGCAATGGCTCTGCGTCTCTGTGGAGCCGCGCCTCCATCCAGATTCGCACGGGAATCCTTATTGAAAACAACAGGCGCATGAAGTACTAGTCCTTATTGGAAGAACCCAAATAAGCGGATGTGGTGTGCATCTATCTATCTCTGAACACTTTTCAAAGTTCCCCTGATAGACCAGGTTGGATGTGAGTTAAAGTGGCTGGAGCTGCGCAAGTTGAACCCGCAAGGGTTCAGACAAGCACGCGCAGCGCACGGAAGCCAGGGGTCTCTTGCCTTGCTTCATGTTCTACTATAGCATATTCCACTATATTGCACTATATTATACTATATTCCACTATATTTTGTTAGGGTATGCTCAGGGCTGGGCTCAAGGTGAAAGGGTTCAGGGCATCAGGTTTATAGATTGTCTCTAGCTTAAACTTACTGTTTTGCACACACTCGGTCCCCAAAAAACTAGCCTGACCATATGCACATAAGGTTTTTGGTAGGCGTCGGCAGCTGTCCTGAACATCCTTACGAAAAGAGTCGCGTTGAGGAGCAAGACGCAAGCAAGTAAGCCACGCTTCCAGAAACCCCTAGCTTCTCAGCTTCTCATGTGGCCCCATGGCAGCATCGACACGGGATCCAGGAGTCAGGATCAAAAGTTCCCGTTCCGGGCAGTGTGGTAGAGCATTGTAAAGCACAATGTAATAAGGACTGACAACAAGAAGATCTGATGGCGGTGGCGGTGCTGCTGGTGATTTCGATGGTGCATGGGGCAGCGGGCGGTAGTGGTCGTGGTTGCGGTACTCAAACGAATAGGAATATCATGAATATAGTATAGCATATAGCATAAAATAGTATATAGTGTAATATAGTAGAACATACTATAATACATTGTATAGTAATATCATGGCTGCCGCTGTGGTGTTGAAGTGTCGTAGAAGAAGTAGCGGTGGTACTACTACTCTCCTCTTCCTACTCCTGTTCCTACCCCGACCCCTACCCCTACCCCTACTCCTACTCCTACTCCTAGCTCCTACTCCTACTCCTAGCTCCAACTCCAACTCCAACTCCTACTCCTACTCCTACTCCTACTCCTACTCCTGCTGCTGCTGCTGCTGCTGCTGCTGCTGCTGCTGCTGCTGCTGCTGCTGCTACTCCTGCTGCTNNCTACTACTACTACTACTACTAACTCTCCTGCTACTCCTCCAGCTTTAGCTGCCGCTGCCGCTGCTTCTGTATCAAGTCTTCTTACCTACATCATGAACTCTGTCACCTTCCATCAGAAGGACCAGTATGATTCAGTGTGATTATTATAGAGAGTTTGTGCTTTCGCCTGCTACTATATCCAGCTCAGAACATGCGGGCACAAGCCCGCCGTCCCGACTGTGGCTGCCCGGCTTCCCCCATATCCTGCGGCGTGGTCTCTTCGACCATGTCTGTCATGCGCATCAGCAACAGAAGATCAGCAGGATAGCCGTAGTAAGAAAACACTGGGTGTGCAGCGCTTCACTTTGAACAGGTCTAGAACAGCTTATGGTCGGTCCATGGATCATCACCAGATTGCACAGTTTGTACGATTTTGCATCCGGGCATGGAAGCCACAAACTTGAATACATGTTGCCGACAAAATGGAATGTGGATGACCTTAGGGAACCCCAAGGGCACAAAGACAGGGCAGGTTCAATAAGCTACCTTCTTCGGGGGAACTCCTGCCTTTGATCTGAGTTCCGGATGTTCACGTGCTCCTTGGGTCCCCAAAATGAGGCGCGCGCGGACTGCAATTGGGTCCGGCGGGCCCAACAAGTGCAAATGCGATATCAACAACTTCGGAAAGCGCTGGCTGCGTGCTATGGGTAAACATCATTGGCTGGCATATTGTCACTTGA
Source organism: Symbiodinium pilosum (assembly GCA_905231905.1). Lineage (NCBI taxonomy): Eukaryota > Dinophyceae > Suessiales > Symbiodiniaceae > Symbiodinium > Symbiodinium pilosum. The sequence goes on along the minus strand of CAJNIZ010048137.1, from coordinate 590 downwards.
AATGGAAGATATGCTCGGGCTTTGGAACCGTTCCCAGGCTTCAGCCCGGTAACAACACGCAGCCCAGCAGCACTGTGGTGATGGACAATTTGGGTAGCTGTCGAGACCAAGGGTCCCTTTCAATTCTTTGCCACCCTACACCCGACACTCCTGCCTAAGCCGGGGCCTTGAATCACGACAGGTACGGCAATGCTAGCCTCATGTGCCTGCCCTGGCTCAGGGGCAAAGCAGGCAAAGCAAATCTTCCAAATGTGTCAATGTGTCTTGCCTCTATCCGTACTGCTCCAGCTATAGTGTTCCTACTTTGAATTCTAAAGCCTGTCTCTCTTGCTGCAATAACAACATCAACAACAACGACGACGACGACGACAGCATTGTAACACCAACATGGTAACAATGAGGTTGTAACAACGACTTTGTAACAACATTGCACCAACAACCTGGTAACAATAACATTATAACACAAACATTGTAAAACACACGTTGCAACAACAGCCTTGCAACAACAACATTCTAACAGCCACGTTGTGACAACAACCTTGCGACAACAACATTGAAACAACGTTGCAACAACGACGACGACGACGACG
>CAJNIZ010048136.1:6298-19426 GCA_905231905.1 Symbiodinium pilosum | reverse complement strand
TTGTTCCGGCCCGAAATATCCCGATTTTATTGGATTTCCTTTTACTTGTACTACTGGTACTACGAGCTGCACTACCTAGCCTACCGCCACCACCGTCATTTGTTATTGCGACACCCCCCCCTTCCATAAGCCCGAATCGCAAAACAAGATCTGGGGGGGGGGGGGGGGGGGGTGGGTTATGAATGTCACGTGAACATTAATTAGCTTTCACAGAAAAACCAATTTCTTTCTGTTCTTTCGCGTCGCGGGGAAAGCCTCAACTCTGAACTTTGGCAGAGTAGCGAACGTAGATGAGCTCCTCCTGCTGGTCCTGGTTCCGAGACTTCATGAGGCAATGATGAACTACGAAGAAATTACAACCCTACTTCGAAACTGTACATAGTTACAACCCTAAACCCATAGCAACTAAACCCTAAATCCCAGACCCTAAGCCTAGCCCTAAACTCTAAGTCTGGGTTTTTTAGGTTCTCTGCTTTGGATGTTGGCGCGGTAAGGAGCTGTCAGGCTTTTCGAACATCAGGCCGTTGCTTGGATCTGTGCTACGGACTGGCTGTGGAGACCTCCTGGGTTGCCGTGCAGAAAGTTAAGCTAAGCTACTTTGACAAGGAACCGCATGATTTACTATACACCCACACGATAGTAACTTGAACAAAGGTCCTTAACAGCCAGCCTCAAACCATCCCACCTGCAGGCTTGAGATCTGAGAAGCCTTCTCTTACTGGCTCTGAGTAGGGAATATGTGAATATGGTATATGGGTACTGTACAAAGGTTATAAGAAGCATCAAATTTTCCCGAACCCCTAGACTATGTCTCACCACAGAGCTTGCGCTGTCACATGCTGAAACCAACCGTCTTGGTCCAATGCATCAGATGGAGCACATCCCTAAGAGCCGAAGCTTCTTGAAGGTTTTAGATAGGGTTCAGGGTCTAGGGGGGTTTAGGGTTTTGGGGTTAGGGTTTAGGGTTTAGGGAGTTTTGGGTTTTGGGGTTTAGGATTTGGGGGATTCAGGGGATTTAGGGTTCATGGGCCACAACAAGCCCAGCTATACGTACAAGTTCCACCCTTTTTACATCGCTTGGAAAGTCCGGCCCTTCTCCCGGAAGCCCTTGGCTCAATTTCCTCGCTTAGGATGACCCAAGCCCGAAGACTCTACGCCAGGGTCTGAGACAAGTGTTTGGGGTTTATAGTCCCCCTTAAGTAGATAGAATATGGGGTAGGTGGGGACCTTATTATGAAGTACACAAAGCCATATTCTATCTACTCAATGGGGACTATAAGGTCAAGGACCATGAGCTCAATATGCCCTAAACCATGACACCACCCTCAGGCTTGTCTCGGTTTCTACATTTGTTGCATTTTATGGCTTTCCCTAGGGCTCCCAGTTACCTACATAGTAGGTTACGGGGCTATGTAACTATAGGGTATATGGAACCAAAAACGCATTATCTAATTAGGTAACTGGGTCACTAGGGTTTGGTTTCTAAAAGAATGAAAGTTACATCCAACAATGTCACAGAAACCCTGGAATCCGTGGGTTTCCAGCCCCAAAACCGGAAAATTTGAGCTCCTCGGCGCTGACACCGCCAGCACGACAGGCTGCAACTTGCGCCTTTTCTTGCCCTAAGGGTCCAAGTACCCAAGAATTTGGTCCCTTTAAAGGGGGATATATGGGGATATATAGGGGCTATGTAAGGATTATAGGTATATGTTGGGGTAATGGACAAGAAAATGGAAACTACAATTTAGGCTTTGGGGTTAGGATACTACCCTAAGGGTCCAAGTACCCAAGAATTTGGTCCCCTTATATACGGGTATATAGGGGTATATAGGGTTTAGGGTTTAAGGGTCCAAGTACCCAATAATTTGATACTTGTGAATTCAGGCAATAGTGACTCTAGTACAGCTTTTTGAGCAAGTATGAAACGATTGTGTACTTGGGCCCCTAGGATGTAATTGGGGCACTACGCTGTATCTTGTAAGGTCCAGGCTAAACCCTGAACCCAAAATCCAGGAAGGTTAGGCTTGGGATTGAGGGTTTAGAAATTTGGGGATTTAGGGATTTAGGGTTGAGGGTCTGGAGCTCACTTACCTTTTGGTTAGCTGGGAAGGAAGGAATGGAAAACAACGGAAACTGCTATAGGGTTTAGGGCTTAGAAAGAAAAGACAATTGAAAATACTATGATGGGTTGTACAGGGACTACTATAAGCATCCATTCATTCATTCCTAGCTAACCAAAGGTAGGGCTAGAGAGTTTTGAAGCTTGCAGGGCTGTCTGGGCTTATGTCTTCAGACTTTTGCTTTGCCAAGAGGCCAGGTAAGAAGATTCTGGGCGGCTAAAAGGTACGGTAGTTTGCCCGAAACAAGGGACCGGAATATGTAAACTCAAAAATACTGTCGCCCTTATTATAGGGACCCCGGCCCATAAACGTACCCCCAACGTTGGGAAGCCCCCGAACCTCCTTCATTGCTCTGTGTGGGCTTCAGGTGGCTTGGGGTGCGCCAGCACTTGCCTGAGATTACATTACCCAAAGCCCCTGAGCTTAAAATCCTTGGCCATGCATCCTCAACCAAACCTGTCCCCCACCCCCCTACTTAATCCCGAAACCCTTAACCCTAAACCAAACCCTGTGCCTTCTTGAGGATCTAAAGTCTGAAAAGTGAAGCCCTTAGACATCTTAAACCCTAAACCCTAAGCTCTAAACCCTAAACCCCTACACCCTAACCTAGCAACCTTAAAATTCCAAACACTAAACCCTAAACTATAAACCCTATAGAGCAAATTCCCGGCCTGCTGCATCAGCTTTGCCTGGTGGAGTTTAGGTGTTGGAGTTTTTAGGTTTAGGGTTTAGGGTTTGAGGGTTTGGGGGTGAAGTGCGTGGGCAAACATGAGATCCGACCTAAGGGCTTCTCTAAGTAGAGGCTGAAAGGTTTCAGGCTTTGAAGGGTTTAGGGCTTAAGGGTTCCAAGGGTTATATAGGGCGTGGAGCCTGTTGGCTAGACTTTTGGGTGAGGCCCTAAACCCTAAACCCCAAACCCCTAAACCTCTAAACCCCAAAACCTAAACCCTTACTTGCAACAACACGTAGCAGGTGGAATTGGGCATGTCTTTGGATGAAGGCTACCTTCTAAACTCAAAAGGATCTAGTGTAGGGCTTAGGATTTAGGGCTCTCAAGGTATAGGGTTTAGGGTTTAGGATCTAGGAGCCACGGTGTAGGGTTTAGGTTTTGAGGTTTTAGGGCTTAAGGTTTGGGGGTTTAGGGTTCCAGGGCTCAGGGCTCGGCTTGGCATATTGTTCTGGTGCTACAAAATGAGGAGCCGCAGAAACCCCAAAGCTCGAAGCTGTGCACTGCAGGGCTTTTGTTTTTAAACTTTAGGGTTTGGGGTTAGGGCTTAGGAACCCTAAGCCTGGGCTTAGGGTTTCAAACCATGACCCCAGATCTTCCACACCCCTGAATTCCCCCAAAGACCCCAGCCCCCGAAACCCCCTCAACACATCCCGAAGCCTTAAACCCCAAAATTTATACACGATAACCCCTATGGTAGGAACCCCCAAAAAGGTACCCCCCAATAAAGCTCAAGACTTGCAGGGTGGTGGCTGACCTGCACAAACGGCGGCAGCGATGATGAGTCCTCTGCTTTGATGAAGCCTTGGGCAGCCGCAGTTGAGACAGGTTTGGGGTGTAGGAGGTATAGGTTTGGGCAATGGGGATTTAGGGTAATAAGTTCCCTGAACCCAAAACCCAAAACCCTAAACCCTAAACCAGTAAGTTCCCTGAACCCAAAACCCAAAAGCCTAGAAGGTTCGGCGCTCGGAGTTGGGGTGAAGAGGGGTGGAAGGTTTTGCGGTTAGAGTTGGGAGGTTAAGGGGACCCCTAAAGCTAGGGTTTAGGGTTTAGGGTTTAAGGTTTAGGGTTTAGGGTTCCTAAAGCCCTAGACTTAAAACCGCAGTGCTGAACCCTCTAGACTAGACCTTGAATCCTTTTTGCACCTTGACTCCTGCAGGTCTTTGCCAGAAAGTGGCCCAGGAGACATGGGCAGATAGACGAAATCACTTTTCCCCTTCTGCGAACCACAAGCACTAGACATCTCCAAAACATGCGAATTAAAGAACATACTATGGGGCCATATGCCGCGCAAGCGAATCAAAACCTTGAACCCTGTATTTTCTTTTACCGCAAACCCCGGAACCCTGAACCCCTAGCCCTGAACCACTAAACCCCTAAACCCTAAAGCTTAAACCCCTAAATCCTAGATCCTAAACCCCAAACCCTAAACCCCAAACCCCTAAACCTGTCAATGCTTACCCTGCCAAGCGGCCCCAACCCTGGCTGCTGTTCCACAGGGCCACTTCACCTCGAGCAGGGCACCGTTCTTATTGTTACTACTGGTTGTCATTACTTTGAAAAAACTGTATTGCTACTTATGAATATTATTACTACTTCTGGAGAATTGTATTGCTACTATGTTTTGTGCTGTCGTTATTTCTTTCTTGTTCTCTCTCTCTCTCTCTCTCTCTTCTTCTTCTTCTACAGGCTATGCGACACCCGAAGGTGTCGCGGAGGCGAACCTCCAGCCCCATAGTTCGATGTGTCCAGCAGGAATGGTTTCCGCGTTCGTTGGATCATTACCCAGCATTCCCTAAAATATCCCCCTGTTCCCTATCCAACGCGCTTCGACCTTTTCCGGGAAAATCGTCTCTCTCTCTCTCTCTCTCTGTCTGTCTGCCTGCAGCTGTATTGCTATTATTCTCTCTTGCTATTTGTATTATTGTCACTGTATCTATGGGAAACCCCTAGTTTGTTGTGTGGGTTTAAGGTTGGAGAAGCTACGCTTCAGGTCTACCGCGCCACCCCAAGGTTCTACAGCTTAGACATCGTTCCCGCTCAATTTGTTACGTGTAGCCCTCTAGACTGTAGGCACTCTCTGCTCGTTTAGCTTCGAGCCCTCAAATGCACAGCAAGATGGAAGCTGAACATGGGCTTTGTAGAGGACAGCGGAGATCTGAGCTTGCGGGTTAGTTGGGGGGATGGTATAGTCCCTCTCAGGTAGATAGAATGTGGTATATATGGGGATCTTGTTATAACATACCCAAAGCCATATTCTACCTACTTAAGGGGGACTATAAACCCTAAACACGAAACCCTCAACCCTATATTCTATCTACATAAGGGGGGCTATAGCCTCTAAACTTTAAACCCTGAGCTCCATCGAGCCTGTGAAAAGCTCGCTGCTCACAACTTGGCGGTTCTCCAGGGCCTGGCCCAAAGGGTCCATGTAGGTATATGGGATATACTTGGGCCTTAAAGTAAGTATATGGGAACCCCTTTGGGCCCTAAGTATATACCATATACCTACATGGACCCTTTGGGGTGGAGGGGCTGCGAGGGTTTAGCGCTTCGGGTCCTAGGAGCTGGCGGTTACCTGGACCTCAAAACCAAGTGGGTTTAGGGTTTAGGGTTTAGGCTTCCCTGAAATAGTTAAAAGTCATTGTTCCAGAAAAGAAAGCCTGGTATGAGGCTGTTTGGGGCCCCAATGATGGAGAAACAGCTAGAAAAGCAAGGGCTCAGGGTTTGGGGCAGGATTTCCAAAACAAATCGTGTAAGGGTCAGGTCACCTGACCTCGAATGCCGAAAAAAGACCCCAAGCCCTATATAAGCGATATATAGCGCTATATGCGAGTTTCTCAATAGAAGGGTACCCTCGGCACCGCAAAGGATATGCAGGACCACAAGGGGACTGCGGGAGTCCCTACTTAGAATTGTATAAGGAAAGCCTCATATCGTATGTCCTATCCTCCCCATGTACCCTTGTAGAATCCTAGGGATCCAAAAAGCCCAATGTAGGTAATATTTACAGGCTTTGGGGCCCAACATAGGTATTATTTGCATGAATTGATCCCATAATTACTGGATTGCGAATGAGATTTTCATGGTTCCCGTGCCTCAAGGGCCACCAGATACCCTAAGCCCTAAATCCCTAAACCCTAAACCCTAAATCCCTAAAGCCCTAATCCCTAAACCCCTAAACCCTAAAAGGTTTCATGGTTCCCGTGCCTCAAGGGTCAGCGGCAGTCCACCCGGCAGAGTCACTGCTGCTGCCTCGTCACCCAACTGAGTGCTTTCGGGCTTAGGCTTTTAGGCTCCTAGGCTAGGGTTTAGGGTGTAGGGTAGGCTTTTAGGAATTGGGGTTTAGGGTTCAGGGTTCTCGGGTGTAGGCTTTTTGGAATTGGGATTTAGGGTTATGGCTGTTTAGGCCTTCGGGTTTAGGCTTTTAGGAATTGGGGTTTAGGGTTGTGGGTTTTGGGGGGTGTTTGGGTTTAAGATTTCGGCTTTAGGGCGCAGGTCTCCGGACCTAGGATGTAGGCTGTATCATATGGCTCAGGCCCAAAATGAATTGTTGAGGGGTTGAGTGTTTAGGGTTTCAAGGTTCAGGGTTTTGGGTTAGAAGAAGCTCGGCGAAGATCAGATTCCTTCAACAAGGTGTTATAATCTAGACCCATGATTAACAACCACCTCCTATCAAAGGCCGTAATAGTAGGATCCCTATTATAATCCCTATTAAGGGGGAGTAGGTTAACTGATAAGGGGTCTACATTAAGGGGATTACACCTCAGGCTGTGGGGTAGGGTTTCGCATTCAGGCTTTCGGGTCTTGGGATCAGGGTTTAAAGGTGTAATTGGATCTCTAGCAGCCTCATAACCAAATGTTGCAGTTCCTACTGGCCGGAAGCAAGTGAAAGATGTAGCGATACAGCTGCCAGGAGTTGTGACAGCATACTCAGTAGCAATGCAGCTGCCAGGAGTTGTGACAGCATATACTACTGTTGATACCAAAATCCTGCTTGCCCATGCTTTACTATAATACCTTCTTCCTCCTGGCATAATGTACTGAGGCCATGCAGGACATGAAGTATCCACCGTAAGTGTTTATCAGGTCTGACTTTCTTTTGCAGGGCTCAGAGTCCGGGGTTGAGCTTTCAACGTGTAGGCTGTAGAATTCTCCAGGACCCAAAACCAACTGTATGCATCTAACTATAGCCCTAAACCCTAGGCACGTCTAAGCTAAACACTAAATCTTAAGGCAGCTAGCAATGGCAGCACTACGCAAGTGCTGCGCGCCATGGACTCGGAAATGTATTTAGCGGCACCAATTGAAGAAACCCTACCTGTAACCTCAATAAACTACAGCTTAGTAGCATAGCAGCAACTACCCCAAAGTAGTAGGTACAACCCACAGGTACTAGGTAAACCCTTGACCCTAAACCCTAAACCCTAAACCGAAACCCTAAACCCAAATCCTAAACCCTAAACCGTCCGTGGCCTGCACTTGGTAGCCCTTGCCCGGAGCCCGGCAAAGTTGGAACCTGAGCATGGCACGCAGGGTTTGGAAATACAACACGCCCTTTTCCTGAAAACTGTGTAGATGGCTAGGCCCCTCATAATGGGGAGCGCTAGGGGTAATGTTGGCCGCTATCGAATCTTTTTTTATATACATTGACTCGCTGATGAGCGGCCCTTGCCTAAATTACCACAGGGTTTAGGGTTTAGGGTTTTGAGGTCGAAGAGCGTCCATACCCTTCAGAAACACCATTTCAAGAGGCAGGGGCGTGGTCAACATCATGGACAACTTCAACCTAGGGCCCTGTCAATGATAATCCTAGCATTCGGGGCGAAGATCATGGACTCGCAACTTGCAAACATTGACGTTACCAGATACCGAACGTGTAACCCCCAATCCTGCAGCCCTGCATGTGCTTCTCTCTCGCTCTCTATGATACTTGTGTCCCTATATGGTATTTCCCAAAGTAAAGGGACCCCAATATAGACCCCCAAATACTATAATCCTTATTATAGGAGCCCCCCCAAAGGTACCCCTAATTTTGGGAAACTACCATATGCCCCGTAAGGAACTCTTAAGACAAAGGCCCTGGCTCAACTGCCACGTCCCGGAGCGACTCGGCGGGCAACCCACCTGGGAACATGGGAGTCCGTGAACCTACTGTTAAGGATTTGGGGGGAGGTCAGGCTTTAGGGGTAAGGGCTTAGGGGTAGGGTTCAGGACTGAGGTTTTGGGCGTTTTAGGTTCAGGGTTAAGAGACTAAGGGTTTAGGGAAACTTCGTGATACATAAGCCCCTTCGTGATAGAAACCATTCCAGGGTGTAGGTTTAGGGGCTCCAGAGCTTTTTATTGGGAACGTTTGATATCAAGGGGTGAGAGGGTTTATTGTGAAGGGGAAGGCTTTGGTGAGTTTCGGGGTTAATATGAAGTGCATATGTACATAAGAGTTCTCATATGAATAAATGATGGGATGGGTTTTGGGTAGGCATGGGCTAAATGAGGCTTCATGAAAAGATGGTACGCTTCTGGGGGTTCACCTCCAATTACAACTTATGAAATCTTGATCTTCAGAGACAAGACCCTGGTTTTGACACGTCCTTGCTTCAGGCTCACGCAAGATCCTACCGATTCTGCAGCTGCTGATTTTTGTTCAGGCTTCAACGTCTTGGGCAGTTTCCTGGACCCTAACCCTAAACCCTGAACCCTAAACCCTAAACCACTGATAGTGACTGCCAGGGGGTAGCGGTTCGCTAGATTCAGCGCGTGCGGGGTGCCACCTCGGGTTTAGGGTTGGGTATTGTCCCCACCCAGTAACAGTCTATATTCTGGGTCCTATTAAGGGCTATATACTTTAGGGTTTAGGGTCCTATTAAGGGCTATATACTTTAGGGTTTAGGGTTTAGGGGTCCTATTAAGGGCTATATACTTTAGGATTTAGGGCTTAGGGGTCCTATTAAGGGCTATATACTTTAGGGTTTAGGGCTTAGGGGTCCCATTAAGGGCTATATACTTTAGGGTTTAGGGGTCCTATTAAGGGCTATATACTTTAGGGTTTCGGGTTTAGGGGGTCCTATTGAGGGCTATATACTTTAGGGTTTAGGGTTTAGGGGGTCTTATTAAGGGCTATATACTCTAGGGTTTAGGGTTTAGGGGTCCTATTAAGGGCTATATATAACCATATTATATTCATTATCCAACTGTTACTGAGGGGGGGCAGTACCCAAGGTTTAGGGTTGATGGAGGCACGTGCTATTGGGGTCGCACCCCGCACGATGTCATCAGCTTCACATAGGTCAGCCCAAAGTCCGGCCAGAAGATGTCAACCCCTCTACATCCACAGCGTCTTAGAACAATGCAAGAGTTTGCCAGCTTCCAATGTTGAGCCCCAAAACTTTGGACCCCTAAAGTCGAAACCTTAATCCCCAAACCCTGAACACTGTCGTCCTAAAACATAATCCCTAATCCTTAAACCCTAGCTTCTAAATCCTAAGCCCTTTTTTAACCATGACTGAACACTTACATGCCTAACCCCTAACCCCTAAATCCCAAATTATACCATCTAACGCCTTAACCCTGCACCATAACGCTTAATCTCTCCATCTCGCAACCCTAAACCCTAAACCCTGTTCCCTAAATCTTCTACATCCCTTTAAAACCGCTTTCCAGTTCATTCCATGTCCCATCTGCTTCTCCATTTCCCTCTCCATCGTGGGAGATAAAAGAATGCCCCAAACGCTCATGTCTACACCCTAAAAAAAAAGGATTTTTCAAGCTTACGCTATGCTCAGGTCTGGCCGGGTCACGAGCGTCTAAAGCGTTGGCTGCCAATAGAACCTCAGATGAGCTATAGTCTAAAGTCCTAGTATCCCCCTTAATAGCCCCTATAATACTCCCCTAAATAATCCCCTACATAACCCCCTTTAAGGAGTTTAGACTATGGCTCAGACAGAGAGTTTGGGGTTTAGGTTCTACGATTTAGGATTCAGAGCTTACGACCCCAGGTTCCCGAAGGGTATGCACATTTTGCTGGACCTCCATGTCTGAAATCCCACAGTGAGCAATACGTGCACACACCCACCCCACGAGCAAGAACAAAATTATGTACCCTAACCTATACTTAGCCCACATTCCCTTAGGGAGAAAAAACTATCCGTTTTTAAATATAAGGAAAAGTAAAAAAGGATCCCTAACATTGATCCAGTATACCCTAAACCCTGCCCTCCCAGCAGGATTGCCAAACCTAAGACTACCACAGCTACAAGCCCTTCCACCGCCGCCGCCACCGCCGCCCGCGGTATCATCAAACAAAATTTGGGTCAATCCCCCTACAGCAATAGCCCCTACAAATGGAGTTGATCGGGCCTCCATATACTTACAGTAGTCCGCGAAACTCTAAACCCTGAATAGTCCTTTGTGGGCACCCATTACTGGGTTAGGGTTGATCCACTTGATGATGATGATGATGATGATGATGGATAAGCATTTTGTCATACTTCTTGCACCACGTTGTATGCGCTGTACTGCAGGAAAGGTTTAAGGGATGTTCAGTCGAGCAAGATTAAACCCTACACCGAACCTAAGACCTTGAACCCTAAAGCCCAAACAGTATCATCTCGACTCTTCTCTGGCCTTTGGCTAGCTAGGAATGGAAGACTGGACCCTCATAGTAGTCCCTATATAACCCTTTATAGTAATTTCCATGTTCTTTTCCATTCCTCCATTCCCACCTAACAAAAGGCCAGTTATATAAAACGTAGCAAAGAAGGCCGCGGAGCTTGACTTGGAATCAATGTGCCTGGCGCGGCGTAAAACTCTGCATCCACCTCAATCAGACCTGGGTGCTTTATCAAGGGGTGTAGGGTTTAGAGTTTTAGGGATTGGGGTTATGGCTTACGGTCGATGGTTTTAGGGTTCAGGGTCTAAGGTTATTACGCCAATAACGGAATATCAGATGGAAATCAGGATGAATCATGAATCTGACGCAGGCGTTATGTAGTGGTTTATCAGGATTGCTTATAGGGCTTAACTGTGTAACCCGATTGCCCTCAACCTAGTATCAACTACCCTTACTGAGAAGGTATAACACACAAAACTGTAGGTAAGTGAGGATATGTATATAGGTAATGCATGGCTCAAAGGGGATTATTATTTGGGGGAGAATTATAAGGCTTATTAATGGAGATGCCGTCCATAGGTCATATGTGATTCCATTTTGCGTATCCTACAGTTCTTCACTAAAATGACAAACACAACCAGCACTTCATGCAGGCAAGTCTACTCAGAGGCTCGAGATGGTCTGTGCCTCGAAACTAGTCAATCCCCTATGCTCAGATCCACAACGCCCCTCTAGGGACTTTAGGAGGGACCCCTAATAGGGACCCTTAATCCCATTACCATACATAACCCCTATAGAATCATTATATAACACCTATATCCCTATGTAGTACCCATACTGAACCCCCATAAGCTACCCTCAACGCTAAACCCTAGGTCCCTCCAAAAGTCCTCAGAAACCCGTGTTTCCACTACCCTTCACCTCCCCTCCAGAGCCAGAGGACATAACCATGCAATCCCCAAGAATCCTAAAGCCTAAAACCGTAAAACCCTACACCCGAAACTCCTAACCCCTAACTCCTTAAACCCTAAAACCCTAAACCCTAGAACGACTTCAAAGGTCCGCAGAAACCCCTTTAGTCAAGAGTGTCCTTGCCGCGAGACGCTCCAATTCCTCAACCTTATAACCCTAAATTTGGAGCCCCCCTCACCCCAAAGAGCCCAAGACCCCCTACTTAACACTACAAGGCTTCATGCTATGATTTGAAGAAGGTTTAGGGTTCAGGGTTGAGGAATACCTGGACCCCAAAAGTATGTAGAATACTAGCCTTTATGGGTTCGTGGCCATTCTTGTATCTACTTTTGGGGTGCAGGTATCCCTTACTGAGGAGATCTGGAAGTTTGGGACCTGCAGTTAAGTGATGTTCCCATGCACAACTGATGTCAAGGAAAATCTTTCTTGCCGAGGGTCCGCTTCCGGTTCGCGGGTCGCAGATCTTCCTTATACTCACTGATGCTTAAGGGACTGTGGAAGAAAGGATCCTGTTGATACTCCCGATATAATCTCCATATATAACCCTGTAGTAGTCCCTATATTCACTCCCCACTCCTGCTTAAGCACCAGGAAGTATTCTGTTCTTCCTAGAAACCCCGCACGTCTTGTTTTCCCGAAATCATATAAACGCTTTCAGATGGCCTTTGCCTGGACTCTCCAATGTGCTATACCGTAAACCCTAAAACCTAAACCCTAAGCAGTAGCTTCCATTTTCTCTTCCATTATCCCAATATAACTCCCATAGTCTATCTGCTTAAGAGGCCTGTAATTCGTTCTTGGGCTTGGTGCAGCTCACCGTTGAAAGGATACCGTAGAGGAGGGTTCCTAATTGCCACAGCCCAATGGCCAAGCTTCGGCGGGAGCATGCTTGCACTATGTCTAAATATATTTACATGTGTGTATAGTGTGTTATATACACTATAGTCTAAACTCCTTAAAAGGGGCTATGTAGGGGATTATATAGGGGAGTATTGTCAAGGTTATAACGTGTAGCCTGGAAACCCAGAAGGCGCATTGTAAAGACCACGTCGTTGTTAATCTGGGAGGGTCTGACCTGGCTGCTACTGGGTTGCTGTTAAGGAACAGAATTTAAGTCATTCTGTTGGGGAAACCATTTCGATTACCAGATATATATATATATATATGGTAACTCCCACCCCTTCGATCGAGCTAGAGTATGTTTCCTACGTAAANNTAAAAACCATGGTTTTATGCATATTTTCGATGGTCCAGTTTTCGGTTATTTCATCTTTCTATTATTGTAATCATTATTTTTCAAAAATCGCCATATTCGAAACATGTCACAAATCTATATGGAACTTCAATGAAGTATTTAGGTTATTTCATTTTCATATTCTTGTAATCATTATATTTTCCAAGATCGCCATATTCGAAACATGTCACAAATCCATATGGAACTTCAATGAAGTATTTAATTCCTATTTTGAAGTTGAGCTTTGTTTATATGAAATCCATTTAAAATTGCGTTCTAATGGAAACGAAAATCACCTAATCTTGGATTTCATATTTGAGTCTCCGTTCTAATTAATTTTAATAATAGATATAATAAGTGCTAGTACCCAGAATCAGAACTCTAGGATTTCCGATTTCGAAGTTTCATTTTGACAAAATTTAATAAGGAATTTAATAAGGGCAAGGACCTAGATTCCAAAATCCAA
>CAJNIZ010048135.1:25464-33887 GCA_905231905.1 Symbiodinium pilosum | reverse complement strand
GGCAACCGCACCCAGAATATGTAATTATCCCCACCTGCGTACGGGTAGGGTCATTGTACATTAGTTGGGTGGGGGCCTGCACTACCGTATGAAGTCGATGACGTGTGCTTGGTTCCGCGCTACCTGGGTTCCAAACCAGGTTTCGCTAGGGTTTACGGTACAAACATCTAGCCCTAAACCCTCAACACACATGCAAGATTGGCAACTCTCTGGGCATGATGTTTAAAGCATTGAGAAGCAAATGCTCGGATCCTGATTACCAGGACAAGCGAGGTTCACCCCTCTGCTTCCAAGCAGAAGGTACCACACTGGCTTGCAAAAGCACTCCCTCCTATGCTACTTCTCACTCTCATGTTCCCGGAGCCGGCCTCAAGCCCTAAACACCCAAACCCTCAGACCCTTAACCCCAAGACTCAAAACCCTAAACCCTAAATCTGAAACACTAAACCCAAAACTCTTAAACTCGACACCCTAAACCTGCTCTTGTACGTTGCCACAAATCCCATCTGGGAGCCGGACCATGATGCAGAGCCACACCGGCAGCCCGCCAAGAGGGAGACTCTTGAGCACTGAATATTCATAGTAAAATAAACAATAGTAGCAATACTAATAACAAAAAATAGTATTAGTAATACTTTTTAGTTGTAGTAGTAGATAGAGTTGAGTAATACTAATAGCAGTGGAAATAATAATTGGGTGTGTGTTTACAGATTTTTTGTATGGGGATCAGCTTCCTCCTGCTTCTGCGTGCAGTGTGGTTCAGGGTTCCTTTGAAAGCTATTCAGCGTTTCGGGAGTATAAGGAGTTCAGAATTCAAGGTCTTTAAAGTCAACTATGGGTCGATTTTCTGAATTGTATGGAATTTGATTGTGTCACACGATGACATGGAGATTTCAGGGAGGTTGCAGAAGTTTACGCTCCTGGGGGATCCCTGCGACCCCTGCATCAGCTTTGGCGTGGATTCCTGGAAAAGACGAAGATTTCCCACAGTCGCACCAATGAGATTCCCCATAATCTCCATACAATCCCCAAATATCCCTATAAGGTCCTAATGGCCTCATATGCCGAGAAACTCCCATACGTTGGGAGGATTGTTTGGCATGGACCATACTTGAAAAGTTTCGACGTTGGGGGCCTCATGCTGTTGATGCTCAAAATGCTTACATGACCTACAACTACCATCATCCCTTTGACGAGTTTGTTTGAGAAGCTCCTATAATTTGAGCTACGAGGGGACATCACGCTTTGGCTTCCTGTAGCTGTAGTCATTGTTTTCAAAGCAAGGCGGTCCGCGCAGGTCACCTCACTGCTCTTAAAGTCAACCCATTGCACGAAAACGCCACGCGCCACGATGTCAACTACTTGCACGAAGAGAAACCACGTGCATGTAATTTCGCGTCATTTCCGATGGCCACACGGACATGATTCAGGAAAGCAAATCTCGTATTCCATCTCCCCGAGTATGCAGGTTGCTACACATTCCAGGCCTCGTTTCGGTCCCGAAGGCCCTAAGGTTTTCAGCCGTACAGGAGGCGGCCAACCTCTAGCCACCCAAAGGAAGAAGCAACATGCTCTAGTTCAAGCATTCATGGGATTAAGA
Organism: Symbiodinium pilosum; assembly: GCA_905231905.1. Classification (NCBI taxonomy): domain Eukaryota; class Dinophyceae; order Suessiales; family Symbiodiniaceae; genus Symbiodinium; species Symbiodinium pilosum. Next base: position 32,287 of record CAJNIZ010048135.1, on the reverse strand, counting down.
CATGCATCTGCTGAATGCCGCGTGGTCACATTTTAACAATGCACACCAAAGCATAGGTCCTTCTCCAAGTCACGCGGCCGCAGCCCCGAAAGTTCCGAACATCTACCAAAATCCACTTATGTCCCAGATGCCCGTCAAGCTTCTGTATGCGTTTGGGGACCTGAATGCTTAGACCAACACAATCAAGTTGCCCGTCCCGTGTAAAAGCTGTTAGGAGTTTGGCTTGCTGATGCAGTAGCACACAATGTGGCCATTTCTTCTTGCGAAATGTGGCAGCCGCGCACACATAATTAAGCGGTAGTGAGCAACTGGAAGGCGTTTACCTTTGTAGCAAAACTCCAACCAATTTTGGCATTTTTTGCTAACTGCTGTAATGAGGAGGATCAGTGGCAACAGTCGAGAGCGCGCAGGGTGCAGGCTTCCACATGAATCGCATTCCACATGAACAGTCTTCCTGCAAGCCAAGTCGGTGCGACAGGTCAGGAAAGTCAAAGCTGAAGATCTTCCTGCTCAGGTGATGCCTCTGCGTCGCCGAGACAGCGATCCAAGAAATCAGGCTCACCCTGATAACGGGAGACCCTACCTGCTAAGTCGCAGGCTCAATCTCCAGAGGGACCGGACGATGCTCCCGCATTACGAACCATGAACCAGCAGAGGATGCTCTCCGAATCACCGTTGTCAAAGGTCTCTGTGGAAACAACCTGGAAGCCAAGGCGACCATAAAAGGCGACATTCCGCTCAAGCTGCGTGGTGAGGATCACCTCATAAAACCCCCAATAAGGACTATAATATTTTGGGGTCTATATTGGGGTCCCATTATTTTGGGAAACTACCATATATAATCCCTAATCTCTTAAGCATCAATGTCGGGCTGATCTGAGGATGTGGGGATCACAGCTTAGGGTCGAGCTTTGTTCTAGGAGCTTGAAAAAGTACGGCCCATGTGAGCAGAGTGCTTGTGGAGCCTCGAATAGAGCAGCTAGGGTGCCAAGCACCTGTGTACTAGCAAGATAAGACAGAAGCACCATGCGATTCGACATTAGGGACTCGAATCCGCTGCCAGGCCATCTTTACATCTTTACATACCCAGACACGCGGACAAGACCGATTCTCCTGCTCCCTGGCCTTTAGAAAATACTACCTATAATGTGCCCAACTGACAGGCAACCCTACTCCCAAGTCCATGAAAAAGCTCCAAACCCAGAACTCTTAAAACCAAATGCCTATGAGACTGGGGCCCTGTCACTTTAGAGACCTTCATGTTCCCATACCACAAAGCTTGGCTACGAAGTCCTGCAAAAGGGAACTCCAGACATCAATGAGCGGACGGGCCACTGCCCGGCCGGAGGCATCAGCCTCATCCAGTGCAGCCTTTGAGGGAATGTGGATGGGGAAGGTGGTGGAAACTCCCGAAACTGCAGGAAAGCCAATCCAATCCAGCCCTTATGAGGCTTCTTGGAAACTGACAAGTTGGACCATAAACCCTAAACCCTAAACCAATTTGGTGCAGCAAGGCCTTCAATGAAGATGTGCCCAATCCCTTGCCCTGGTAGTCCGGCAGTACAACCATGCGCTCCAGAAGAAAGTGCCTCAGATGTCAGAGAGTTTAGGGTTTAGGGTTTAGGGTTTCAGGGTTTAGGGTTTAGGGTTACACGCAACTTCTGGTCTTCAACTTCAGAAAAAATTGGGGAGCCTGGCTTGGGCTAGGTGCCACATTATGAAACACAGTGTTGTCAGAAATGACTGTAGGGGGATAGATGCGATAACCTGTTTATTACTTGAAAGTTTCCCGGGCTACGATGCCCATACACCTGGTTTTAAACCCCGACTCCATTCCATATTCCATCTTCTTGTGTGACTCTGCATCATACCTGGGTTGTAGCTTGATTGGTTTCCTGCCTAGGGCTTGAAGCAGGGTATCTGTCGAAAGCGGCTTCATGGAATAACATAGTAACAGCTCTGCAATCCCATCCCCAGGCCCTGTCCGCCGTGGGAGCGAGGTTTACGGTTTGGGGCTTAGATCTATCAATGTACTACATCTGACTTCCCCGGCCCAACGAACTTGTAACTACAACCTTCCGTTAGCTCAACTCTACAGTAAGCCCTCTACCCCAAACCCTGAGCCGTCGATCAGCATGCAAGGCACCTGGAATGCTGCTGCTTGAGGCGGTCAATGGCCTTCTCAGGGACACCACAAAGAACGACTTGATGAGGGAAGTAGATGTAACTGTTGGTGCAGATCGGCAGTGCCTGCCCTTTGCATTGGTTGCATTGTATGTGGCGGCTCAGAGAAGGCTGCGGGAAGTCTCTTGGGCCAACCATGTGTGAATTCAGTAAACATAAGGCATAGCGCCTCTTTCGGCTGTACAGCTAAGCATTGAGTAGAGCTCATGCACTTTTGGATACACAGCTTGTGTGTTGGACAAAGAGAGTCAACCAATTCGTTTGTGGGCCATGGCATGGGCTTAGCTGTTCAGTGAGGAGCTTGCTGAGACGTGATACATGGATCCATCAAGTCAAGTCACTTCTCAGAGTGGCTAGCTACTTAATCAGAACGCACTTGGGACCTGTTCAAGCATATGAGCATGGGCATCTGGACGAACCCAACATAAAACACAAACCGTTGATCCCAAACGCTTAACCCCAGACCTTTAACCCTCAAACCTTCATTCAAAACCTGAGAATTCAGCCTGTCTTCGTGCACTGAATCAATATCACTTTTTGAATCTGGCTGTCCTTGCCATGAGAAATCGACGAAACATGAATATTCTTTAGGAGAATAGACCCTGGCACTTAAGACATATCCATTAAAATCCTTAACCCTAGACTTGCTGGGGCTTAGTAGGAAATAGGGGAATATAAAATATTCCCTTATGCAATCCCTCTACTAACCCCCAGTAAGTAGACTCCAAGCCTAGATTGAGCTCTCTAGCCTTGTCGGTCCACGCCACGACAGCCAGCATGCGCCGTACCTTTGTTCGCGTCCAATGGGGTGGGGGAAGTGATGCTTCGGAGTTTGTGTCTAAGGGGTGGTCGATTGCAGGTACATTCCCGGAACTTAAAAACACCCTGAAGGAACCCTAAACCTCCAAAAACGCTGAACCTCCCGAACCAAGACACACCCCAAACCCTAAGCCCTAAACCCTAAGCCCTAAACCCTAAGCCCTAAACCCTACGCCCTAAATCAGCCACCGAAGAAAACCCCTCAAACCCCCAAGGTACAGGTGCCAGACCAAAACGCAGAGGCATCTCTAGAAGCCCATGGCGGATCATGTCCCAAAGACCGGTGCCTGAAATCATGGTTTTAGGCTCTGGGAGTTTCTGGTTTAAGGGTTTTAGTGGTTGAGGTGTTGAATCTTTCAAATGTCAGAGTGTTCGGGTTTTGGGAATTTATTCTGGGCTTACAGCTTTGGGGTTATAGGGTTTTAGGGCTTTAGGGTTTTCGGGCTTAGGATTTACAAACTTAAGAATTTGGGAATGTAGGGTTTCAGGGTTTTGGATTTAGGGATTTGGGGTTTAGGTTTTTAGGATTTAGGGATTTGGGTTCCAGAGTTCGTGCAGGAAATTCCTCCTTAAGAGCCACTATCGGAATCCGTCGCTCAGTTCCCTACTACTCAAGGCTAAGTTTTGTGTCTCGGGTTTAGGGCTTCTGCCTTCTGCTTTTGTTCAGGGTTCTACAGGGGCTGAGGGACTCCAAGGGTAGAGGTTTAGGATTTAATTGCTCCAAGTTCTGGATTTGGGTTGGAAGCAGGAAAGCATGCATGCATGCATGCCTCAGGGGGTCAGCCGTTGTCATACAACTTTTCAAACAACAATATATGGGCGTTTCTCAGCATGACCTTTGACATGCCAATTGCGTTTTTTGTGCTCGTACAACTGCATGGAAGGTTTTCAACAAGATCAACAGCAGAGGGGCCTTGGGACCCCTGGGCTGTTGAGCTTCCGCTAACCAGGGTTTAACAAACCAGGGTGCAACGTCAAACTCCAGCATCCTGTGAGAATACACTCGTAGTAAATCCTGCAGGGTCAAGGTCTCCAAATGTTTCCGCTTCCGGGCCATTCNNAAATGGCCGGGGAAATTCCAGCATCAACATGGGAATTTCCCGAGATGACAAGTGTTGGAACTTTTTGGATTGTTTTGGGAAATTGTAGGCTGTTTTTGGCAATTTTAATCTGTTTCCAGCAATTTTGGGAAATTCCCTCCTTATCACCACATTGACGTGGTCACATTCCCCGCTGCTCCACCACGCAAGGTTCTTACCAGAGATTTACTTCTTTTCTAAACACACGAGGAAGAGGACCAAATGGGGAAAACTCAAAAACTGGGGCTGCTTGGGACTGATTGGTGGGGTCAGGGGGCCTTATGCCCCCGTTCCTTACGCCCCTGTTTGCGGGCCTTTGAATACCTACATATTCTAGACTTGTTTTTTGAAATGCACCCAAAGTATTCAGGACGTCTCCTTGGATTGTAGGGTATCTCGTGGGATCATGTGGGGATCATGCAGCCCCAGAATTCCGCAAACCCCACTAAGAGTCCATCTTCATCATATGCAATATTGTACTGCAGTCAGGAAAGGCTTCGCACCAGGGTGGAGGTGTCAGAAGCATCTCGAAAGAACCCGTGTTTTTGAGCTGCGCCCGGCTTTAGCGAGCTGCTTTCGATACAGTCAAGCTTACATTTACTGGCATATGCTGCACGCTTCATATGAGGTCGACCCTAAAACCTAACCGGGCCTCAACCTTACCAACTTACACCCGAATTCAAGAACAGACCCCAAGCCCTAACCGTAAACACTAAACCCTACACCTTGTCCAAACACCCTTTGTTCCGTAGTCTAAACTCCCAGTATCCCCGTTAATAACCCCGACAGTACTCCCCCATATAATCCCCTATATAACCCCCTTTATGGATGGTCTAAACCCTAAACTCTATAAAACCCTATAGGTATCCTCCCTTTATAATGGACTATATAACTCCCCCTTTAAGGAGTTTAGACTACAGCTCATTGGACAACCCACCCTTGTGGCTCTGGGCCAGATGCTGGGCGCATCCTCCGAGAGCAGCATGAAGCAACAGAGTAGCTTTCCTGGATCTTCTTTGAGTTGTAGTCTAAACTCCCTTAAAGGGGGTTATATAGGGGCTTATACAGGGTGTAGTGTTTAGGAGTTAGGTTTTAGGAGTTCGGGGTTTAGGGTCTAAACTCCTGAATGGGGGGGTATATAGGGATTATAAAGGGTAGTATTATAGGGGTTCTAACAGGGGATACAAGGAGTTTAGGCTATGGCTCGCGTTCAAAAAAAATAGCCAGGGTCTAGAGACTGTGTACTCTTGGGGCATAGACCCCAAAAAACTGTAGTCCTTATTGTGGGGATGCCAACAATGAGGGGGAAACTCACAGTTTGTAACATACTGTACAAGCTTGCAGGTATTAGCTGCCCAGCGTCCCTCCGAAGAGAAAGCCCCTCTAAGCCTGGGCTGGTGTGAACAAATTTGAAAAAGAGATCGTAACGAGTATGTATAGTAGAGAATATGGTTTCCTTGGAGTGGTGACTTAATTTAAGTTCCTCAAATCTGTATATGACCTCTACATGACGCCAGTTTCCATTTCATCTTCTATGTTTTTTTTGCTTCTGTTTTCAATTATTCCTTAACAACTACCCAGCAGCGCCTCATGGCTAGCCCGCATGCGGAAGTTGCGCGTGAAAAGCCACGTCAATGAAGCCACTCGTGTCTCAGACTCAGGGAAGATGTAACGGTAGAAAGGACTTTCCTGGGTGCTGCGACAGAGAATGTAGGAATAGTGGGAATAGCAGTTCCCAAATTGTCAGCTCAGTTTTGGCATGAGAGGTTCTACAACACCTAGGAGTCAGGGATTGACCAGTGGCACCCAATTGCTTGCTGAAGCAAAACCAAGGCTCAGCAAACGCTTCAGCCGTGACGCTAGCAGCCGATGCGATTTCCTTACTCATGCCCAGCCGGGTATGGGGTTTAGGGTTTAGGGTTGAAACGGTCACAAGGACTATGACGCGCATGCTTAGGGGATATGTGGAAGATACTTCAGGCATCCCTTCCGACATTCTCAGCTAACCCGAAAACAAACCCTGAATAATGCAGCAGCTCCAAGTTTATGTCCTTTTCCGCCACCTAAGCAATAAGCCCTAAACTCTAAAGCCTTCACCAGTAACCCCAACTAGACAGTTGCTACGGTTTATGTTGAATACCCGCATTTGCAACCCTAAACCTGAACCGCGAAACATACAGTAGCTTCCATGTTCTTTACCATCCTCGCATTCCCAGCTATTCGTGAGTAGGCTTCTTGCTCCTGCAGCAGCCGCAGTGCAGTTTCCTCCATGGTTGAGTTTGGGACGCCTTGCAACGAGGGTTTCCCGAAATAAAGGTACCCCTGAAAACTCGGAAGAATGAAGGGGACGGCGAAGGGATCATATTATAGGGTTACGGTTCGGGCTTACATAAGAATTGCCTGTACAAACTCCCAAGTCCCCCTCTTTGAAAGGGCTCGGAGGAATCTATATGGCATTGAACTCGGGCAAAAGTATATCATAAGGGCTGATTCCATAGATGTTAGGGACTCCCCTTCACCAGACTAGGGTTTAGGGTTTAGGATTTAGGGTATGTTGATATTCTGCCAGCTTGAGCCTGAGATCATGTCAGACCACATGGCAAAGGACCACAACAAACTGCTGCGGCTACATGGGGCCAGTATCATGCCTTAGGAGGAACCCCCACCCAGAAATAGTGACCATGAGGGATAAGGGTAATTTTATGTATTAAGGAATTTCTAGTCCTACTACAGGGTGGGGC
>CAJNIZ010048135.1:0-22864 GCA_905231905.1 Symbiodinium pilosum | reverse complement strand
TGCTGCTGCTGTTGCTGCTGGTGGTCGCGGCAGCGGCGGTGGCCGTGGTTGCGGGGCACATGGGCACCAATTCAGTAAATCCGTTGGTCTCTTGCAGCAAGGCATCTGTCGCAAAACACGGACGTTTTCCACTCTTTGCTCTCTGAGCTCCTTCCAGCAAGCATGAAGCATCGAAGGCCGCAATATAAAACACTGAACACTTTGGTTAGGCATCGACTGGACCGTCGAAGATATACAATTGATACCTAATCTACTTTTAAGGTTGAAATCAAGATTGGTTTTTTACTGTGGGTGTAAGGCGTAGTTTGACGGCTTTGGCTTTCTTGGCCTACTGCTGACGGAGGATGCCGTGAATCCTATTTCAAGGCCCCAACATGCAATTGCGAGGTTTCCACTCAGAATCAGAGACCCCGGATTAATGAAATCCCTTTTCCACAATAGGGATTATGACTAGGATCCGAATGTTTGTCCATCAGTAGGTTGTGGGGTGGGGGGTCCAAAGCGCTGAACTCGAGGCAAGTGGAGGGCTGGGTGTCAGTAACAGGCTTTCGCTAGCACACCTGAACTTTCCTCTACAAAGGTGAAAGGCCGCTTTGCACAAGAGAAAGTAAGGGGTTTAGGGTTTAGGGAGCTGGGATACAAACCGTGCGCCTCCCGGAACTTGTCGAGCACCTCCCTTGGCTGCAGCTTGAAATTTGAGGGATTAGGGTTTAGGGATGAGGTTTTAGGATCAGGGTCTAAACTCCTTAAGGGGGGTTATATGGGGGATTAAATCGGGGACTACTATGAGCATAAGAAGGTTTTCCCAAATCGAGGGCCCTAAGGTAATGTTGGGCCTATATACCATATAGGGAGTATGGGAGGCTCCATAAGGGGTGTTGACCACGGTAGGGTTTCCCAAAAGCACTCGCTAGTGGTCGGCAGGGGATAAGAGAACGGACTCCTGTAGCAACCCTACATCATCGCTTCTGATATCTGCCTGTAACCATATTCCTGAAGTCCCCACCGTCTACCAGTAAAAAAAAGACAGTGTCGAAAAACCCGTAGTTCTGGGCTACCTGGAACAATGCAAGTCTGCTTGAAGTAGCAGCCGCAGCAGCAACCACACCATGGTTCATGACTATAATTGGAGCCGTTTCTTGGCACCTTTCGAGATGAATAACTGATGGATATGAATGAATTTCCCAGTGGGAACCCAGGATGTTCAGAATCCTCAAGGTGCTTCCCAGCTTCAATGACTCATCCATGCGGTTCTTCCTGTTTGGAGTGCGGTCCTTGGGGCTTCATGCTCCGAGGGCGCAAGGTTTCAGGGTTTGGGGTGATTATGCAGAGGAGAAACCAACGGAAAAGGTCTACTACTGCACACTTTGGTCTCCCGGATGTAGTATCCCATCGACTGGAATCACAGGCAGAACTCACACAAGCCTGCAATGCCAGATCATTAATCACAGTTCACGCTTTAGGTGCTCAGGCTACGGCAACAGGATTTTCCTTACAGCAGAATAAGGATGCCGACCGTCATCTGAAACGCTATGGTCTCTTCTTCCGTTCCAGAAAATCCTGCTTGGAAAAGGCTCAAATGCCAAGGACACCCTACACGCTTGGAACCTGAATCCTCCAAACTTAAGCTAAGGCCTCGAAACCCGGAACTACACATCAACGCTAATCGGCGACTCTGCGATCCCAGGGCCCAAGCTGAATGACGCCTCTGCAAACGTTCCCTAAGTCCTGATCCTTTAACACGACATCCTAACATCCAGACCCTAAGTCATTAAACCACACCCTCAAAACCCCGCACACCAAAGCTGCACAAGCAGCTGTGTCACAAAGCATCTCATCGGCTTCACAGAAGTTCCTAGGATGAGCTTGGGGTTGGGGAGACATTCCGGGCTTCAGACTTTTCATGTCTGCGTGAAGGAGCTAGGGGTGCAGGATTTGAGGTGTCAAGCTTTAAAACCTTTGACTTAGGGGTTGGGGGGCTTAGGGTGTAGGAGGACCAAATATAGGGGTTGGAGATGTCAGGTTTTGAGAGTGAAGCCCTGCCAGAGGTCTGTACTAGCGATAACTCACCTCAGTCTGAACTACGCAGGCCGTACACCCTAAACCCTGAGCCGGAAAACACAAACTTTTTTGCTAAATGTTCACTGCAATGGCCTCATGCAGATCCAAGTAGCCGCATATGGCTACGCAGCGGCAAAGAGATGATGAGATGATGTACTCTCCAGAACAGTGTTGCAATAGCAGTAGCAGTATAGCCAGTACAATCCAACAAGCAGACACTACCCGAAGCATCAATCCTGAACCCTAGCACACTCCGAAACCGAAGCGCCATTCTGCGGGGCGGTCTTGCACCATTATGAGCTTTTGCCCCAAGTCGACTTCAGACTGGAAGCATGCCAAGCATCAGGACCCCAAGCCGTGAAACCTGAACTCTAACCTACCCCTAGTACAGTCCAGCAGCTCGTAGAACTGGTAGCCGACACGCGTCTGCATGCCCTGGGACGTGGAAGGTCAGAGTTTAGCAACCAGACCTCTGTAACCTTCGGCTCGAGGCCTCGAAAACCAACTTTGACGCTGCAAACACAGATCCTGAAACCAAAAGTTGAAGCCAGTAAGCCAAGTCTTCACACAAAGGTCTTGGATGATTTGAGATCAGTGCTTGCAAGTAAACTTGCAAGTTTGACCTGCAGGCCTATGGATCACGGGCCCGCATAGACTAGGCAGCCATCGGCAGGATTCTCAGGGCTGTGAGCATGGGCCGGTGATCTCTTTCAATGATCGGACTTCTCATGACAACATTGCTTTAGTGGAAAGCGCATCAAACGGTGGACTCAATTTCGGGTTGTACTTGCAACGACGCTCCTGCTGTCCCTTTGAACCAGAGCAAGTGTCGCTCAACGTAGATCTCTCAACTTAATGGTTCCAGATCTGTAGGTTCAGCTGAGCTGCTGTGGCTAGCTCATTGCCAAAAATGTTGGAGTCGTAGCGGTCAGCATACCAGGCCCCGTCCTGATTGCCAAAAGCAATCCAAACTGAACCCTTGCCTTCCAAAAGCAAAAACAATCTCAACAGTGCACACACTAATGTAGATTTTTTCAGAACATCAAGTGTGCGCGATACAGAAACTCAGAAGTGTGGACATGCAGTGCATTGTTGAGGTCCGGATGCTTCCATAGCGTGTGATGTCAGGAGCCAAGGTGTATAACGAAAAAAGCGAAGGAGGAGCCGCAGGAGCAGTTGTAGCAATGAGCTGTGGCAGAAATATCACTGATGCAGCTTATACCACACACCCTACTGCCCCCGTGGCAACAGTTGCAAGCTAGCATGTGTGGAAAAGCATGAAACCTTGCTACATGATTGCCATCACCACTGGTAATGGCGTCGTGCGTCCTTCTTCAAAATCCAGTGCTGACAAACCAGTGGTGCTGCTGCTGCCGCCGCCTGCTGCCTGCTGCCGCTGCTGCCTGCTGCCGCTGCTGCATGCTGACTGCTGCCTGCTGCTGCTGCCTCCTGCTGCTGCCGCCTCCTGCAGCTGCCGCCTCCTGCAGCTGCTGCCTCCTGCTCCTGCTGCTGCTGCTGCTGCTGCTGCTGCTGCTGCTGTGAACATTGCCTCAAGAACCCTTGCAAAACCATACCTGTTCTCTTGCAAGCTTGAAGCAGTCCTGTTCTGGACCCGACATCTTATCGGCGCTGTACATGATAGGAACCTCCGCTTTGTCCGTGTAGTCCAACACTGGATCACCTTGAGGCCGACGTCCAGGCTTGGGGTTTGGTGTTCAAGTCAGGGGCTGGTTTGCCAGCATGCTACTAATCCCACAATCCTTGCAAACGGAAACCGTAGAGCTACAGCGGGTACGGTTTAGCCACTCCGTACGGTCCATCCTGGTGGTACTTGGCCAGAGGATGATCAGGGAGAGCGAAGTTTGATGATGGTTCATGATGGGAGTTTGAAGGCTTCTCGGCTTTGTTCTGAAAGTGCTGCACTATTCCATGTCATGCTCTGGGCCGTAAAAGATCCTTAGCGCCCTGCTCTGGTAGATGGTGGTAGCCAAGACAAAGCTCTTCCTCGGTGAAGGCTCAAGCTTCAGATGCAGGTAGTGCTGTGAGATTTCGAATGCACCATGACTTTTCCTACGCCAAAAGACACTCTGTAAACTTTCATCGAGGAGGGAATAGAAGCACCTCTTTTGATCAGATATCACGGCAAAATGCGGACTTTCGTGAGCTGCTCCTAACCTATATTGAAGACATCTCATACAACTTTGCGCCTTGATGGGGTTTTGGGACTTTATGTACAATGTACAGGCTACATCAGGCTTTTGATACTAGCATAAACTGGTTTCAGTGTGATTCCAGAACATCGCCTTTGCATCCGTGGTCTGTACGAAGGATGCCTGTATCCAAAAAAACATGTGGGCTGTAGTCTGAACTCGTGGCATCCCCCTTAAAAACCCCTATAATAATCCTCTATATAACTCCACTTGAGGAGGTTAGACTACAGCTCATGTTGCATAAACCCTAAACCCTAAACCCTAAACCGTACCCAGTCTTTGAAGCTGCGCTTCAAGCGGGAGAAGATCGCCTCCTCCTGTGGCACCAGATCCTCCAGGAAACCCAGGCGAAGAAGGTTTCAACTACTTCGAGGTCCTTGTTGTACATAAGAGCCATTGTCTGAACTCCTAGTATCCCCCTTAATAACCCCTATAGTAGTCCCCTATATAATCCCCGATATAACCCCCTTTAAGGAGTTTACACTATAGCTCATATAAAGGGTTTAAGGTTTAGGGTTTAGGGGTTTCAGTTACTTGGCGGTCCGTTGTACTTATAACCTACTTGGTAACTGTAGTTATTGCCCAACTATGTCTAGATATGTCTAGGGTAACTAGCTGTAGTACTGGGGCTTATAAGTAGGCTCTAGAAGTACAACAAACCTCCAAGTAGTCCGGGGACACTCCAGTTTCCATTTCATCGTCCATTTTCTTTTCCATTTGATTCTCCATTATAAGGGGATAATATACCCTAAACCCAATATAGTACTGAGGTGCCGGTGGTGTAGGGTTCTGAAGCTCAGCGCACGTTTTGGCTCTAAGGTGACACTCAAACCTAAACCCTTAACACCCTAGATAACCCTAAACTACCCATGATAGTAGTTTCCATTTTCTTTTGCACTATCCCGATCCATGTAGCATCCACAACTGAGCAGCTCATGAATATTGTTGACCAAAGGTTCAGGGTCTTGAGTTTGCTGTACTAGATTCCGAGGCTTTGCACAATTAGAGCTTCAGGGACATGAGGCATGAGCTTGCTGCGCTGGATTTCGGGGCTTTGCAGAACTGTGCCGCTGTAAGATTGGAGGAGAAATCCCTAAACCCTAAACCCTAAACCCATAAATCACAGCAAATAAATGGTTCCGGGCGGTAAGTCAGTGACGAGGGTGCATGTCGTCCTCAAACAACCTGGCCTTGCTCAGCCGCTGGGCAAGGCCTGCTTCCAACACCTCCCTGACGTTGGTGGAAGTTAATTTAAGTTACCATAATGGGTATATGTTGTAATTAATACAGTTTCCCCAATAGTAACTTGACCAGAGTTCCTTAACAGCAACCCAGTTCTACATTGCTTCCGGACATGGGGTCAAGGGCTGTGGATGCATAGCTTGAATGCAGTCCTTCACGTACTTGTGCGCATGAGCGTGTGGCCCCGAGTAGATCAGGAACTCGTAGTCTTCCTTAACCACCTTCAGCAAGGACACGCACGAGGACCACCGTCAAGATAGGATCGTGTGGCACAGTATGAAACAGAGATGCACTGCAAAGCATGCTGCGTACCACAGCGAAGCTGGATGCCTGGTATTGCAACTGAATTGTGCATACATGTGTTGCACTCTGCGGCCCCCACTCAATCTCAGACCCAATCTGTAACTATTTAGCACACGCGTCAGCCTTAACACCATGCAGAGCCAACCTTCGTGGGGTCGGAGGACTGGGTATATGTGATGCGAACTGGGGCAGCTGGATCATGCAGCTGGCGGTCAATACCTGCTGGGCAGAATGCACGGGCATACATGCACATCATGCGTATTTGTAGCAGCATCCTCTGGCACAACTTGTGAGGGTCGGGTGGCTTCCCAAACACCTTCCAAAAAAATGTGCACACAGAGAGAGAGAGAGAGAGAGAGAGAGAGAGAGCAAAACCAAGACATAAATCAGCTAATCACAGAACCCTGTGGTAAGTCAATGTTCTACACATTCCAGGGCTACGGGAAAAAACAGACAGGGTCAGGTACTGACAATTAATATGTTCAGTGCCGACCCTTCCCACACCCGTCCTTGGATTTCCACTCCGGAGCGAACATCCAGGGCATCTTTCTTTGCCATTGTGGTCCAAATTTTCTGATACCTGGGCATGGAGATGCCTATGACACGGGTGGCATCACTTAGGATTTGGGTCCTCCAAACAATGATCATACCTAATAGAACTGAGATGAGCGCCCATGCAGAGCTTGTACCCTAAGCCCTCCTGAACCCTAAACCCGAGACACTAAATCCTAAAAAAGTACTCCATTGTTTGAAGAGATTCTCAGGAAGGGAGGACGGATGTCAATAATTGACACTCGACATTTGAGCTACAGTCTAAGACTCCTAGTATCCGCCTTGATAACCCTATCATACTGCCATATATAATGCCCTGAATAACGCCCTTTAAGGAGTTTAAACTATAGTACATTCAAGTTTTTATGCTACCTTGACATGCACATATCGCAAGTGGGAAACTCGGGGAGAAAGAGACTGTGGGTTGAAATGAAAGATGACCCGACACTTTATTGTTCTACCCCACATGTCCCTTAAGCAAACATCCATCCCAGGCTGTGTCGTAAATGTGGATGTGTGAGAGCGATGCGCGCATGATAAAGCTGAAAAGTCAAATGCTCAACTTGATTAGGAATGTCCATGGGTGCTACCTACTGAACGATGCTCAAAAGGCAGCTTTCCAGACTGCTGTGCTTTGAGAAACGTCATGACCTTCCTCTTGAAGAACAACGTTGCAAGAAGACATTTTGCCTTTGGCGTCGCATCATGTATTCCACCCCGAAATCATCTGAAAACACCTCCAACCCCAAAAGGACCACGGTTTGCAAACATTCCAAAATGCCTGCAACAACTGCATTCTCCCTAGAGAAGCTGCATGCTAAGAACCTGCGGCCAAAAACCGAAAAAAATCCGTCAACACTGAAACCCTTACTTCTGAATCCTTGCAGCCTCAAGCACCCCTCTGGTAGCATAGTTGTAGTTCGCTGCACGACGTTGGCAGAACCCCCAACCAACAGCCAGGTAAGGTCATGCCTCTCTGAAAGGGGCCGATAAAGTAGGGATGCGGATTTCGGGTTTTGGGGTTATGTTCTTTTTTTGCTTTGTTGTGGCTTCTTTCTCCACAGTCATGCTGCAGAAAGGCCTTTGGAACATGGCACTGGCATTCTCCCTTACAAACAGCCGGCAATCCAAGGGCATCCTGAATGGACTGGCTTGACATCACCAACCCGATTATGTAGGGGCTTTGTTTTTACCGGACCTTTTTTCCTTGGTTATGTAGGGTTTAGGGATCAGGGTTTGGGGTTTGGAACTTGAGGGTTGAAAGCCTAGGGTTTGGAGCTAAGGATTCGTGCGTTGCTGGCGCTCATGTGCTCATGCGCAGGGAAATCTCCGTACTCCTGACCCAAACTCTAGACCCTAAACCAACACAGTAATCTGGGTAAGCTACACGTGGTCAATGGATACCTCTGCCCGCCGCATGGTCGCACATGTACTGAGAATATCTTCGCGTGGTGACTTCGACCCAGTATGACATCTTACTCCGTCATTACCTATCTGCAGTCTGATGCAGTATACTGTAGTACGCAAAACTGAAGACAACATGTTTCAACCGCTCATTAGATAGGTAAAAACCTTGCAATACCGATGTATCCGAAAATCTCAACCAAGGGACTGCAAGATATTACCGGGTTCTAACTTAGGTTTTCTTTCCTAGGCTAGAAATGCCTGACAGCAAGGAATCCAGTGACTTAGAGAAGCTTCTCACACAATCCGCTTCTTGCCGGGTCTGGTTCTTCTTGTGAAAAATCGCTAGTAGTTATTGGTAATAATAATAGTAGTAGTAGTAGTACTGGTATAATGATAGTGGCTGGAATGTGACAGCAACGGGTTAAGCGTCATCGCTTGCGCCTGCTCAGTCCCTCCACAACCATCATAGAGGCTCATTTAGGGTTTAGGGTTTAGGGTTTAGGGAGTTCAGGTTCCCAGCACACCAAAGAAAGATGCACAGCAAGGAGTTCAGGTATACGGGGTGTCCCAAAACTTGGAGTGCCTCTTTTTGGGGGTCCCTATAATGAGGACTGTAGTATATTTGGGTCTATATTGGGGTCCCCCTATTTTGGGAAACTACCATACCCATCTTCCCCATTACCTGTGTCCCCTCTCCGGACAACTTTGAGGGGTCCATTCTTAAGGATCAAATATTCTAATTTTGAGAAATTCCCAAACGAAGCTAATGCATCCAAAATTCACCCATCGCCCTCGAAGTGCTTGCAAATACTTGCTGTCCTGCAGGGTGGATTTGTTCTTCAAAAGTTCTGCGGACATAAAGCTGATATGGGGATAACGGAACAGAAAATGGAAACTACAAGAATTCTCGGGATAATGTAGGGCTATAATAATATAAGGGTTATGGCAAGAACATGATAGGCATGTTGGCTGCGCCTGGAAACATCCTGACGACAACGTCCAGACGACGACAGTGTACCTACTCAACCTGCAAGCTATAAACCCTAACGACCCCGTGAACATGATGCTTCTCAGGACGGCGCGCATTCTACAATGGCCAAATTGCCAAAGTGGTGGGAGTGCATAACATGAGTCCTGTTTGTATGGCGGTTGGATAGTAAGCACTGGAAAGGCCATCTTTCTTTGACACATGACTTTGCAATTTGAGTTCCCACTAGAAGCCACGTTCAAGACCTTGCTCAAGTTGGAGAGCATGAGCACTGACAGATGACCGAGGGTTCTCTAGCTTGTGGTTGATGTTCTGCCTTGTGCTCACAGACTGCTTGGGCTTACATCATGTAATCCCATGGTCACCCTCCTCAAACCAGTTTGCCTTTTTAAGCCACCTTCCCTGAAAAGAAGCCCATCTGGCAACATCCAATGATTGCACCCATCCCGAGGCTCCGGGTTGCTAATACGCTCCAACTGCTGGCGGAAGCTCATCTGCACATACCTTCAACATGCTCTTTGCAGATCCCATTCGATAACTCTTGGGCTCTATGTCACAGATCTGCTGATGATGAGGGTTACACAGGAACGCGGATTCTGTCAGATAGCCTGTCACGAGCGTCATACACGGGCTGACATGTAGGGGAGCCGCAGACACATGGCAAAACAGCAGGGATCAAGAGAAGAGGAGGTTCCTCAAAATCAATGCCTGCTCCCAAAGAAAACTGGAGGCTTTCTTTTGGGGGGAATGGGGGGAACTCCTACACCTCTAAATCCGACACCAGCAATAGTGTTCCGTGGTTTTGCTAGACAAGAGCTGATTCGCATGGGGACAGGCTGCTGAATTACACCTACTCTTCCCCCAAATGGCTAGCATACCAAGATTGGATAATCGTAACTGACCAGGCTAAACTGAGCATTTGGGTTAAGCGTTCAGGGAATAGGAAGCAGCTAGCATTGCTCCTTCAAAGTTCTTCTACGATTACCACTTCCCACACTGGTCCATAGGATTCCAAGAAATTCAAACGGTCTAGAGCTTCGGGTTGGGGTCCAGCGCTTAGGGTTTAGGAGCTACAGTCACACCTTCTTGCACGTCTAGAGGAAATGGCGTTTTATTGGGAAAGATAAAGTATGAGCGACCTGATGAAGGGGATAGAGCAGGTCTTCACCACTCAAGCTGACAAGTCCAGAATGGCATATTCCCGCCAGGAGAGGTATGTCAAGTAGTGTGAGATTTCTTCATGTAGGCTTTCCAATATAGGGCGAAACCCTGGAAGAATCTAGGGATCATAAGGAAGATGCTAGAAATCACGGGCCAGGATTTTAAACGTACAAGTTGCAAAACTCCCCATCTACAAGGTGAGCCTCTGTGCCCTGCTTGCAACATTGAATCGTAGTTTGTGACTTTGCCCGTATGCATCGCATTTCTGAACAACTATCATACACCCTCCCATACTCACAAGTCAACGACCTCAACCCTGAACCCCTCTCTGTAAAGCATGACCCTTGACCTTAAATCTTGCAACTAAGCTTCCCGTTGAGCAGTTCTGGGCTGATCCACCACAACCTTCAGGCTTTGGAGGGTGGAGGGAGGTGGCCTTTTTCCCAAAACGGGCAGAGGGCAATAGTAACTGTTCCCTACAAAGCTGGACGACTTGAAAAACAGTTACACAATCCTGCGCTATGAGAAAGCTCGGGCATAGCACACACCGCAGCTTGAGTTGGTGCAGTGTTGGGACATCTTTCTTGTGCTTCTCATTGTAGCTCTGTACGTTGGCTGGAGACACATGTACTTCAACAAATTCGGATTCGTCAGCGAGGTTCCTGTGTGCTGGCCCAAGACAGCTTTGGTTCCATTTAGGATAAATAGCTCTCGCAGACCATGACTCACATCTACCTCTGTGAAGCACGCGGTGCACATGGATGGGTGACAGAATTCTCCTGCCTACACCTAGCAGATACAAAAAATGATGCAACAGTAACCTTCCTATAATAACTCCATGACAACTTTTGGCAAGAGGCATCTGCTACTAAGGGAAAGCAACGAATCGGTTGTCACCCTACCATATTCAAGCCAGTCAGCCTTCAGAAACAGTCTATAGCCCGAATTGCTCCTGCAGACTCTTAACGAGAAACACCAACGCGAACAGAGCTAAGACCCTCACCAATCACCTTGTGAGACTTACGTTGCCATCCTGTCCGCTGCAACTAAGACCCCACACTCGAAACCCAAAAAAACTGACTCATCCATTGACTCATCCAGACAAAAATACCATTAGCCATGATTGTATGCAGATCTGTCAAAAAGCATACACCCCCTCACGTGTGACTGCTACAGGATGTGGGAAGTGCTGCACAGCCTGTCCAACTCCTAAAAGCCGCAGCCAAGAATCTATCTGGAGGAAATCTTACACCGTCTTGGGCTCTGAACTGAACTATCGCCGACCCCGCTCGGGTGTTTGCAAGTCAAGCTCCCCTCCTTCGCTGCAAGACTGTCTCTCGCCTCCCCCACCCCACCCCTTGTCCCTCACCCCCCACCTCCCCTCCACAGCCTCGCCCATTCCATATGAAAAAAACGCGGAAAGGTGTTTTTTGCAAGGTCAAATTCATGCAGATTGGATGTTGCGTTGTTCGTGCGGCTGCCCCACCTTGCTGCCTCTGCCCCAGTCCAAGAAAAACCTCTCATCCGCTGCGCACCCCAGCACACTCATAAATCTCGCTGGGCAGCCCTTAAATAGTAGACTTCTGGTAATTAAGGTGGTGCACGAGTTCTTCCCTCAACAATATGTTCAGAAAGACTTCGAAGTCTGAGGAGCCCGTAGAAGGCCGGGATGGTTTTCACGTAACCATAGCCCTGAGCCGCGTGAGCAAACCTGGAATCTGCGGGCTTCAGGATGGCCGACAAAGATGTTACCGCAAGTAGATAGAATTTAGGGTTTTATGGGGGGGTATATAGGAATAATGGAAAAGAAAATGGAAACTACTATATTATAATCGGGTATAATTGGGGTTGGAGTACCCCTCAAGTAGAAAGAATATGGCACACATGAGGATCTTAGTGCATGGCTTCAGGGAGTTCCATATTCTATCTACTTAAAGGGGACTTCAACACTTTTAATTGCACTCAAAGGGGTTGAATGGGCAGATGAGCGTCGTTAGTCTTCCTCTTGACATGTCGTTGTCGCGCACAGTTGTCATGACAAACTACCATCAGCCATACTACTGCTGACTTTACTATCAACATCATAAAGATTGCTGGAGTGTTGGTACCAATCTGAGATCTGGCACGGTGCAGATCCTTGCGTTTAAGATGCACCTCACAGTACGGGTCAGTAACACAAACTAGAACTCTGCCACATGTCAGACCACTTCAAGACAGCTCGCACGGGCAGGAATAACCAAAAAATTACATCGCCAAACAGCATGAACCAGTCTGAGGTAGCCTTTTCCGAAGCTATGTAGGATGGTACAGGAATTACGTGGGGATCGAGCTAAAGTTCAGAATATTAGCCATTCGTTGAGTCCCTGGGGTGTTTATGCATGCATGCTGCACAAGTGTCTGCCTGAAGCCATTTTCATGCAGCCCCCAGCAAAAGCTTGTAGGCTTCAAGACTAGGCATGTAACTGCCGGGAATAACTCAACAGCCAAATATGAGTAAATCGTGCAGCACACTAAGCTGTCTAAACATCCCACAGATACCTCTGTCCGTTCTATCTGAACCTTATACCTAAAGTCTGCCTTTGAATCAGAGCCTACATACAAAGCACACCAGATACCACAGCCACCACAGCCACATCCCATAGCTGCTGGATCGAGGCCCAGGCATGAGAAAGCCGGACAGCGCATGCATATCGTTTGTCTCTAAGAACCTTGGTCTGATAAGCTTTCCATGACAAATTCTGCTGCCGGGTACCCCTAGGTAGGGGATATACAGGGGACATATAGCGGATAATGGAAAAGAGAATGCAAACTACTATTTTATATTGGGGGCTATATAGGGGATAATGGAAAAGAAAATGGAAACTCCTATATTATAATAGGGGGCTATATAGGGGATAATGGAAAACAAAATGGAAATTACGAAATTATGTTAGGGGTTATATAGGGGTAATATAGGGTTTATATCCCTGTGTAATTTGGCTTACCGGAACAAGACCTCAATCCCTGAATCTTGGAAACTGCTGGCATGGCATTGCTGCTTCTCCAATTCCAGCCAGCGCAGGAGCAATTGCTAGAGGTCTACATTGAGATAGATTCCACCCAGTAATAGTGACTGTTATGGATAATAAGGATTATATTAGGGTCCTCTTGTATTCCTATTATACAACTATTACAGGGTGGGGGGTCCTCCTAAGAGATAGACCATGATCCAGAAGTCGAAGAGAAACTTTGCACTCACAAGTGGCGTTGGGAAACTCTTGATTGGCGGAAACAACACATTCAAACTGCAAAGCCCCATAGCCCTCAGCACTGACCAAGCCCAGTAACTTCAAGCTCATGTCTTCCGAACTGTATCCTAAACCGGGTTTGGGGTTCAGGGATCAAACTCTAACCTTTGACAACAGACAACGCTGAAGATTCCAGAGTGAGCTAATTGTAAAGTTGCACCTTTGGAGTTTTGCTGTCTTCCAGCGTCCTACACGTTACAAAGAAGTCTTATTCCGACCAAACAAGATCAAGTCACGCTCATGAGCACAGCAAATGACGCACGTCGAACCCTAGACTCTTCTTCTTGAACCCGGACTTCTCAGTACTGTATCTGCTACAGCTGCGGAGAGCTGTCGGCTTCTGTTGGTTGACGGACGCGAGATCGTTCCACAGACAGTCCAAACCTTTTGAAAACACCGATCTGACCCGATGGCAGACACTAAAACATGGTCCCGCAGCTGAAAAGTCCAAAAATTGTACATAACGGTGGGGCGCAAGCAAAGGGTGGGCTGAGAAGAAGGCTGTGTGAAACCCAGCTCGTGCTTGGGGCTGGCTGGGCAACCCCTAAAGACTTTCATGCCAACCTGTTTGGCAAGTACAGCACAGGGTCTTGAAGCCTTCAATTGGTTTGCGGATTTCCCTCAGCATGAACATGCAAGCAAAGGCCTCTTCCAGTCTCCGCCGTCCCTTCATCCTGGATACCTTCCCGCAAGCTCCACGTAAAGCCAAATGAAATGAGGTGACAGCACCTGGTGCAACACGCTGTCAGTGCCCAGTGCCCATACCCCCCCAACCGTAAAACTCTAAACCATCATCTCTGGACGCCTACATCCGCATCGCTAATCTGGCAAGGCTGAGAAACTCTAGAAATGTCATGTTGATTTTGTTCAAACTCTCTGCCGACATCCGGGATGGCATGGAAAACTCAATCTCGCCCATGATCGCCTGCGTAAGGCTATTGTGTTGTGCACGCCAAGGATGTCAAACTTGAGTATCAGACACAGGAAAGGCGAACACAGGAGAGCTACACTGGGTGATTCATACACTGGAACTTGTACTAACAATAATATTTGAGTAGTGGAAAGCCGGACCGGCCATAGAAGAAAGCCTCAGCAGCAACAGCAAAGCAAGGGCAGTCAGTACAGCAGCAATCTTCGTGTCAATCGCCAATGGTAGCAAGAATCAGATCTACATGGCACAGGTCGAATTTTCCTGAGCACTCCAAAAAAAATGATCCCCCCAAATTATCCCATACGTCTGCAACATGGACAGTTCCTGAAAAGGTTCCAAGTTCTTGAACTTCGGGGGCGCAACCTTAGCGTGTACATAGTACTCGAGGAAAGACGATGCAGCTGGGTCCCTATGAGTCATGTACAATATCAACTAGAAAAGACTGTAGATATGGTCTGGCTACTTTTGGGAGTCTCCTACCTAGCCCTGCTGCAAGGCGCCCTGCAACAGTTGCAGCAAACAGAAACTGTTAGTTTGGTTGGCCTCGCAAGCCCTTTGCAAACACAAGTGCGCAAAGTTCTTGTAATATCAATCAGATAAAATGTTTAAATATCACCAACCACGTCAGGGTTCCTCAAAGTTGCAGGTCCAAAAGCGTGACCCAAGCCTGCAGGGTCCGAAAATGAAATGCTCTACAGGCTCTAAAGTCCATCTGTGAAAACGCTGATTCCTAAACCGTGTGGCTCTTTTTTGCGAGGACCGCTGAAAAATACCCAAACACATCTAGAGGTACAAGGCTCCAAGACTCCAGGACAAAAGACCAGTTGGTCAAAATCTAAACACTACATGCACGGATAGATTCCTTGTGAATCTGGTTGTACTTGCTCACGGCAGAAATGAGCGCATGAAGGACCTTGAGCTTCTCCGTGACTGCCTAAGGCTTGAGGGTTCGGTCAAGGGTCAGGGTTTAGCAGTTAGGGAATCAGGCTTCAAAATTAGCAGCGAATGCAGAAATGCAATGAAGCAATGGGTTCTTGCAAAAATCTCCGTGCAATCCCCCTACAATGAACCCTCCATTCCTTCTTTCCCAACTGACAAGATGGACTTATGGGCAGGGGGACCATGGAGCGGCTACCAAGAACTGAGTCCCTACTCACACCTCACAACAATCTAGGCTTCATGGAAGAAAGCCCTCAGAAAGTCAAGGTATAGAAGACCTTAATCTTCACCCGTAGCCAGATCCATGACAGCTTGCCGTTAAGATCACAAAAGCAACAAGCTATAAGGATTTCAAGAAGTAGTTCTATCCAGAGCCCTTCATCAAACTGCAATCCCCAATTACGAGAAGATGCACAAGCTAGCCAAAGAATTGCAATGCGAAACCACTGCGACGACATTTGATTTGGAACTCCTCGAGAACATGTCACAATGGATCTGCCGTCCAAAAGGATGACTGACCACCAAATCAAGCTGACTCTACTGGAAGTTGCAAAAAAATTGCAACAAGTACACCCTGAGTTGGGGGATTTGTTCTGAAAGGACGTCATTGCACCAAACCCGTGACTTGGGCATCCCTTCCGGGGCTCCTAAACCTACAACACAACAACATTGCACCTTCAATACCACGACAAAGCTTTTAAAGCAACACTAAGCAGCCCTAATCTCCTAGAGCACATCCACAACGGTATAGCTCGCATGGGGAGAGGGTTGCGCGGTGCATCCCGAAAATCGTAACTAGCTGCTAGATCCTCCGTTACAAGATGTCAAGGTTTCAAAAGTTAGAGGCCCTCTATTTTGGAAACGCCTTCAAACCGACTGCCGCAAGACACTTTCAAGACACCTGACAGGATCCATTCCCCCGAACTACTTGCTGCGGAAGATCCCAAAATGGAACCTTGATCTTCTTTTGCTTGATGCCATCCATGATCCTCCAGAGAGACATACTTTACGTTGTGAATCTCACTTCTTGCCTTCTTTGTGACTCAACTACTTGCACTTGCCCAATACGGACTGCTGCGCTTCCGAAATCTTCAACCCTGAAATCTAGACCAGTCCTCTTGTAGCTGAAAATCTCTGCTTGGAACACCACATCTGTGCAGGTTTAATAGGCTTCTGAGTCATGGTGGATAGCAGTAAGCAAATCAAAGGACTACCTCTTTCATTTAAGGCCATTGAAGAAATACTGCAGGGATCCAAACCCCTGCAGATAGAGAAAAAAGGGTGGAACTCAGAGCATGGGGCTAGGGGTTTAGGCTGCGCGGCTTGGACCCCACCAGGCAAAAGTGTGTGACAGCTCTTGGCCACATCGTGCACTTTTTTTCCCAATAATATCGTGCTGCTGTATGTACCTTTTTTTTTGTTTTTGCATCTTTGAGGCAAGCAGTCTTGCATACTTCCTGAGTGCGTTAGGTTCCCAAAAAAACCTGATGAGTTTGTCCTCTCGAGATCAACCTACCCTCTTATTAGGCAAGAATCGCCGCCTCCAATGCTGCCGGGAATCGAGGCTGAGACAAAGTCGTGCATGGACTGCGCGTGCCACTGGTCCGCGGCATAATGGGAAAACATTGCACGCCCCTCCGGAGCAACCTGCTCAATGGCAGACAACATGTATTTGCGCAGAATACTTGTCCAACCTGAATAAAAAAATATCTGGATTGGTAAGGTCAGCAAGTTTGCCCCAAGAATCCAGCTTAGTCCTAACATAACCCGACATGCTGCTCCTCTTAACATCTCCTATGTGCGGAAACAGCAAGCTGGCAGCACACAGGCTGGACGTAGAAACCCCACTAAAGCTGAACCAATCTCTCTTGCCGCCTCTGCGAATGTGTTGCTGCTGCTACAACGGCTCCATTCTCGCAGTTTGAGGGTATGCTTTGAAATTAACTTGCCCGTTTTGCTGAACATATGCGAATTGAACAGTGGGAAATTGATCATCCGACAAACTTTTAGAGCAGTTTGATATATCCTAATGCCAGTTTCGCTATTCATGTTTCTACAAGACCTAGACCCAAGCACCCTCTAGGGCTCCCACCACATACTTCAAGTCGTATTCCTGAACCAGGGCTCGGATCGTGTGGTAGCCTTGCGCTCCGAGCATTCGAGGTCAAGGCTTGTACTTCGGAGGATCACAAAGGAAGCGTCAGGCCGGACTGCACGCGTTATAAAAAATCCATCAGCAACTCTGCACCCTAAACCATATGCAGCTAAGCCAATAAGACTGTTTACTTCAAGTCCACTTCAAAATGGCCATGAACGGCTTATTCGTTTCAGATTGCTTTGGGGCTCCCACGAGCTAAGTCGGGGTCAACGGACTAGCTATCAAGCCAACAATGGCGACCCTGCTAGAAACCTTCAGTGATAAAACCTACCAAACCGCATCAGAATTCTGCACATTTATGGAATATTATGCCTTGGCTGATAGATGTTGTGGTGCTGAGGTCCATCACACACGTCATGAATATAAATTGCTGCCTGGCCACCGTTGTGCAAGAAGCAGGTTCCCATCTCGTGCGCAACCTTCTGAATCTCTTGTGGCGTGACCAAAAAGCAAAGTTCCAAGCCTGAAACTTCAACCATCTTCAGCTGAACCCAACCCAACAGTCTGCAGGACACCTGATAAGCAACATTGGGACAGCAAGCGCAATTTGCAGCAGTCAAGGTGCGCAAGAAGAAGTGTCCACTTCCCCATTTTGGTCCTGCATGGTGTACCCCCGAACCACATGCAAGCTCCATATCCAGACTGTAACCGAAGGAGATATATGTGACGTTGGGGACTTTTGCTAAACCCCAAAACATCTTGTGACTGAAAAGTTCGGCAGCAATAGCATGTATCGCATCGTCACCAAACATGTGTTACCATACCACGTGATGAAACCAAATCTTGGCGCTGCGGTGCAAAAACAACGGAAACAAAACACATAACATTCATGACCATTCACAAATCTGTATCGTGTGTGTCCTCGCTCTGAACGCATTCGCTTGTGAAGTTCCGATACAGCGTAAGAGATTTGCCTCCAACTCGGTCTGTCCGTTCAAGCACGGTAACTTTGGTGTACCCGAGCCTTGAATGTGACAGCAAATTTCACACCAAGATCTCAGGAAGGCAGGAAGGCTAGAAAGCGAATACACCCACACGATTCGATGCACTCGAATCTTGCCTAGGAAATGCGCAGCATGCCTAGCAAATGCCCAGCAACTGTGCCAACCGGCTGGCCATGTGCACACCAGCAGGCCCTCCGCCGATCACGGCAATGCGGTCCCTCGCACTGAAAGGGCGACTAACTCCACGGTGATGTCCTTGACCGCTAAGGTCTGTGCCCACATATCGAGCCGCCCAAGTTGTCCAAGCTCCGCAGAGGAGTGCATACAACCAAGCGCGATACATTTGGCAGTGAATATTGGAAAACAACAAAAAGCTTGAAGGTGGCTTGAGCTTGCTTTTTGCGGGACAACCAATCTCATGGCCTTCCCAAGATACCACATGGCTCGAGATGCTTCCATGACGTGACGAACATGCCTTCTCAGGGTTCACATATCCACCATGTGTTTCAAGTCTTGCGGACAATTAAGCCCGATTTGCCTCCGTTTCGGGGACCAACCTGTTTCGCGGTCTCTGCAACTCCCAACCCGGGGTGGGCTTGGGTGGGGGACAAAAAAAATTGAGTTTGGACTGAACTACAGCATGTGTAGACTGATGCAAATTCTCAAATTGACATGTTTGGAACTGACCTGAAAACTGAAAATATTTTTCAAAATACTTCCTACAAACAAATGTTCGTTCCTCTTTCTGTTCATAATTTATTTGTTTCTTTCTCCCTAATTCTTCCCTGCGGTGAACACCCCTCACCGCCCTCCCTGCAAGCTTGACAAGATACAATCCAGCTGCGCAAGCCCTGCTTAGGCCGTATCCTGGTTTCAATATTGTGGACTTTGGGCCTGTGGGGATTTCATTCATCCATCAAAACAAATACGTTTGTCAGACCATTTTGCGTTCAAGGAAAAGGCAAATGCATAAAGAGAAAATTTTCCAATCATCAGGAAATATATTCAATCCAGGCAAATATTATCAAAGAGTCAGTATTCACACATGCAGCCTGAAGCACAGAAAGCTCACACTCTTTTTTAACGGTCGGAGGCAACATCGACGCTTTAAGAAGGGGTTGTTCAACGGGCTCACGCAACCCGGAATGGCAAGAGCAGCCATCACGAACTGATTTCATCCCCCCCTGTGGCGCCCTGGGCAAAGTGAAACTTGACCCCATTTGTAGGGTTGGGTGGGTGGGTGAAAATTTTCTTGGTGGCGAGCCAGCCACGCTTGAGAACACATACCATGCCCAAATCAACTTATATATTCGAAAATACTTAAGGCAATATCATACAAGTCAAATGCAAGCGAAAACTCAGCATGCAAAACTCCACATGACAAGCACTCACAGCGCTCCAACGCACGCGCCAAAGAAGGAGGGAAGCAAAGCAGCGACCCTCCTCTTTTGCTTAAAAAAAGCAAATACGCTTTACGCAAGCGTCTACGCCCGGTCTGAACAAACATTTTCTACGCAAGCTCCGCGTCCCGTGTCAGACCATTTTGTGTTCAAGGAAAAGGCAAATGCATAAAGAGAAAATTTTCCAATCATCAGGAAATACATTCAATCCAGGCAAATATTATCAAAGAGTTAGTATTCACACATGCAGCCTGAGCACAGAAAGCTCACACTCTTTTTTAACGGTCGGGTCGGGGGGCAACATCGACGCTTTTTTTTGCACGGAAAGCCTCGCTAACGCATCTATTCCGATGGCCGATAAGCAGAAACGTGCAGAGCTCTCGCTGTGGCAGCAAGGCCACGAATCAGCCAGACGTGATCCGAATGGATGTGCCAAGTCTAGATAGAAAAGGTCACAGGCACGTGAGGCACGTATCATGGTCCATTAATATGAGATTGACAGTGGGAAGCCGGTAGTGATGCTCGACGAGCCAATTAGATGATGCTCGCCTCCTGCAGTCAAAATAGCTGCCTAAAATGAGGACGCGCTATGGTGCCACGACCCACCAAGGCATAGCCATTATCTCTTAAGAAATGCAGCTCGCTGGGAATGGACTTGAGCACACGCTCATGTGAGTCATACTCTTCTGCCTGCAGCTTGTTCAGATCATTTTTACAATTCTTCTTCCAGCCGTTAGCATACGTTCGGACAACTACACTGAAGTCCGGCCTGCTCCAGCGTTTGACTGCTTATACACAATAAAGAGTCGACGCTGCAAGGTGATGCGGTGCGTCATGCGGCCCTGATACATGTTTCACCCTCAAGTCTGTGTTGCTAGGTGTCCATCCTTGGTAATTTGCCAGTGCGCGATTGTGACGCTAGTGCGAAGTGGCGGATTGCGGAGAAGGATTTTTTAAACTATGCCGCTCTTGCTGCTTCTAGCGCCAGTGCTGTACGCTGAGAGCTTGGCCATGGATCCCTCCGCTGACTACCTACATGCACATGGCTGTGGCAGATGCCAGCAAATGAGTGGGCAAGAGGCTACTTGTTACTTTGTAAGGCAGCGTGGAATCATGGCCCGGGTTGAAACGCTATACGTCATCACAGACGCGGCCTCTTGAGCGAATTGAGCAGATCCGTACTCTGCGCCCGTGCAATGGGAACTGCTGCCATCATCGACACTAGGGTTCGCCTCACCTTTGCGGGCAGTTTATCCAGCTACCTTGGGGGTTGTCAGAAGGATAGTCCTAACACGCAAGAAGAAGGTGGCTGGCGCGCAGAAGAAATGGACTCCAAAGTCATTGACTCTCTTGTAGGAGAGTCCTCTGACGGGCGTGTAATGCGGCGAACCAAAGATTTTTGTTTGCTCGGAAGGCTTCGCTGGCGCAGCTAGTCCGATGAAGCGTAAAAAGCAGAACAGAGCCTCTCGACCCCCGTCATTAATTACGCCAAGCTCAGCGTCCGCAATGAACTAGCCGAGGATGGCACAAGCAATTTACATAGACAGTAGACAAGACGAGAAGGAGGACGCT
Organism: Symbiodinium pilosum; assembly: GCA_905231905.1. Classification (NCBI taxonomy): domain Eukaryota; class Dinophyceae; order Suessiales; family Symbiodiniaceae; genus Symbiodinium; species Symbiodinium pilosum. Next base: position 1,709 of record CAJNIZ010048135.1, on the reverse strand, counting down.
AACCAAAAACCAAGACCGCCAGAAAACAAAGAAAGTCCTCCTCTTTGTGAATCATCAGCAAGTGAAGCGTACAGACTCTCGTTAGCATAAACTACGCACATCGCGAAAGGGTAACTGTACAATCCTATACGCTGGAATCGCTGGAACTGCACCTATGCCTTCAGAAAAAGGACTCAGGTCAAAACCAGCATCTCCACTTCCCGGAAGTGCAAGCTACTGTAAAAGCCTTACTGACGCCGAGCAACATCAGTCAGCACACATTGAAATGCAGACAGAAGGGCGTCGTATCCTGCGAATTTCCCTATAAGATAACAAGAGCAGCAGAGGCGCCAGTGGTCAACTTTCTGACACGTTGCACAGCCCTAAATTCTTCATTCCTGTCCTCTTGCGGAACTCCCTTCTCCTTTTGCGTCCAGCGCACCTGCTCCGCCCTTCATGAGGGAGTTTCCAGCCTCTAGCCAGTTTTAAGGACATTTCCCGCATATTTGTACCGAAATTTGCGCTTAAGCGGCGGGCAAGCGGAGGCAGTACGGTGCGCAAAATTAAAATGAGAACTGGCCCTCCGGAGGTGAAGTGGAGCGACTCCAGACCAGACCTTCCTGTATGCGGAAAAACAGGGCATATGTGCAATCGTGTCCAGAGGTCTTGTGTCAGTGAGGATATGCATAGATATTGGGCCGATTCCCTAATAAGTAATGGGACCACGAGGGACTATTGTACGCATATTTAGGCTCTAATAACTCCATTCCATATTTAAGGGCAGAGTGGTGACCGGCTGTTGCTGCAGCCTCATCAAATCTGGGAGCAGTGTTCGGAGCACCTGTGCCATGCAGTAGGCAGGGTATGTTCGACCTGACAGGCACGACAGACATCGCGGTTGGCTGGTGCTGCTGCCCTTCCCTAGGTGTGGCCCAGGGAAGTGCATTCGGCATTTGCGGGCTTCTGCCTGGCTGGGCTTTAGTGCTACAGCGGGCAGCCAAGCATTCGTGGCCTGCTGTCCCGTCGCACCCTGGTGCGACTGTCCCCGTGGTCCAGTTCGCCTGAAGGAAGTCCAAGGGGGCGGGGTACTCTGCGCTTGCTCCGCTCACATCTCCACACTGAACTAACGGGCCCAACATTTGCCTGCACCGCCTCTCTAGACGCTGGGTGTGATGCCCTGAGTAACTACCTGACTACTGTGCACTGGCCGCCAGGGTCACTGCCCCACACTGAGTCAGTTCCTGGTTGCCCAGTGGCTGAGATGTTCTGCAGCCATACATCATCCCACACGTCCTATGACAGCTTGCAAATTCCTATTAAGCTCAATGTCTTGTTGGAATTTGCTTGAGTTTGGAAAAAGCCTGGCCAAGTAAGTGTGGACTGTCTATACAAGCTCTGAGAGTAACTAAAGAGTCATTAAAACTTCGAGAAAGTCCCTCTAGTTGGTGATCTACATTCCAGATATTCTCAAAGTCTTCGCCTTCTAGCCCTAAATAATTCACCGTTTGTGGCATTGACCCGCGGGGTCTTACCGCAAACTAATCTTTTAGAGTCTGCTTGGAAGACGGTCCGGGTTGGTATGTGCGCATGCCGCACAATTAGCCACGTTACAGAGGTATGAAGGGACGGTGCTCGGGAAGGTGTCCCTGCCTCCTGAATCATTATGCCCTGCGCGGTTCTGTCGAACATGCGCCGAGGTTGGCGGTGGCGGCTGCAGTCCTGTTGCTCCT
>CAJNIZ010048134.1:11232-33887 GCA_905231905.1 Symbiodinium pilosum | reverse complement strand
ACCCTTAAACCCTAAAACCCTACCCTAAACCTTAGAAACCCAGCAAGTAGGGAAGGTCGGGTTGTTTTTTGGTATGGCAATTGGGATTGGGGCCCCCCAAACCTAAACTGGGGGGGGTGGAGTGTAGTGTATGTAGTGTACGTATTTGTATATTATGGATATAGCTTTGAATGGGGCTTTAGGTTTCCATTTCATGTTCCACGTTTTTTCCAGTTTCGTTCTCCATTTTTCCAGGAAAACATGTGGGGTCATGACCCGTGGACTGAAGAGCTGAAGTTTCAAAGTCTAGTTGCCCAAAATCATGGGCTAGTTTAAGCCGAAGTGGTAGGAATTTGGGGAAAGTAGCCCCTAAACCCTGAACCCTATAGTATAGGGGGTTATTAAGAGGGAGACCCTAAACCCTAAACCCGAAACCCTAACTCATAAACTGATGCGCTCCTGGCGTTCGAGGAAGTTTGCTGGGGTTATGGGATCCTAGGCTCCAGGGGACGCAGGGGGTCGAAGGGGCTTAGGGAAATTTAGGGGGCTTAGGGTTTATAGGGCTTAGGGATTCGGGATTAGGGTTTAGGGCTTAGGGTTTAGGGCGTAGGGATTCGGGATTAGGGTTTACGGTTTACAGGTCTAGGTTCAGGGTTTCGGGTTAGTTCGTGCTCCGGCAAGCTCCCAGTGCAAATATTAGACCCCCCACCCCCCACCCTAATATTGAATACTCCCAAGAAAATGCTAATGTACCACAATGGGGAGAAAGGGGTGAGTGGGGGTTTCATAAAGAGCCTCTGCGCAGGTTTGATGCTGGTTTCGGGGTGCTCACGGCTGAGATCTTGCAGTGAATCTATGTAAAAGGGGATTATACACGGTTTGGGGTCGAAACTCCTTAAAGGGGTTATCTAGGTGTTTATATAGGGGGGTATTCAAGGCTTCATTAAGGGGGATATTAGGAGTTCAGATTAAAGCCAATGTAAAAGCGTGTGGTAGAACCCGCAAGCAATTTGAACCTCACACCAGTAATGCGCTATAGGTTCCCAAGGATCTAAGTTCCAAACCCTAGGCCCTATGCGATGCTGCGAACGCTCTTTGCCCCAATGCACGTCTTGTGCTTGTATCCTGCAGGCGCAATGCTCTTGAAAGAAGAGTTCACTCCCACCGCTGAACGGCCAGTCGCCATTGCAGGCACCCTCACAAGCTTGGTGGCGAGGGCGGTAATCAACTTCTCCATGCTGGCCTCTTTGTTGTCTGGGTCGCTGTGGTCTTACGTGACCGGTTCAGATGGGTCTTCGAAGTTGACCTTGGCTCTGTCGCACGTGCTGCTTGGAAAATCAGCGTCAACCCCTTCGAGCGCGGCATCGCAACTATCGATACCAGAAGTGTTTCATTATATGCCTGCTGGGCTTCCTCACATGTGCAACAAATGTCCAAGCTGCAAAGCACGAGATCGAAGGCCTCAGCCTCTCTGTGTGTGTGTGTCCGAATGTTTGCAAAATTTCATTGGTCCTTTTAGGGGCCTTGACAATAAGACTTTCACCGTATTGGACATTAAGAGGATTTCGGTGCCCCTAAACCCGAGAATCAGGACCCGGTGATCGCCATGTATGATAGTCATAGCTGGGAGTTGCGGTAGACCCAGATCCCCTTATTGTAGGAGGTTACAAGGAAGTTTCCAACAATAACGCGACCTGTGTAGACCCCATATAAGCCCTTTAAACCCTACTATAACTATAACCCCTATAACCCCTATAAACCGTATTATGGCACTATAACCCCTATAGACCCCATAAACCCCAAAAACCTATAACCCCTATAAACCCTATGAACCCTATCATGGCCCTTTAACCCCTATAGACCTTACACGCCCTCTAAACCCTAAACCACGCGCGCGGTGAGGATCCCTGAGGATTTCCAGATTTTCTACAAGCCTGCAAGCTCCGCGGCATGGAATTGGGTATCTCTCAATATAACCCCTATATAATCCCTTAAGGGGGCCCTGTATAATTCCCTTATAATCCCTCTATACCCCTTGGGGTCCCTAGGGCCCCCCCTTTTTGGGAAACTCCCAATTGATGTTTCAGGCAGGGAAGTAGAAGTAGAGAGGCGAAGTTTAGGGGTTTTGAGTTTAGGGGTTTAGGGTTTCAGGGCTGAGGGTGTAGGGTTTAGGGATGTTTGGGGTCTGACTTTCTGGGGGTCGGTAGGGAATAAGGGAGTATGTTATATCGGGATTCTATCTGGGTTATATTCCCTTATTCAGTACCAAGAAACGGCCAGGGTATAGAGGTTCAGAGTTAGAGTTCAAGGTTTACAGGGCTTAGAGGACTTCCCAGCTTATCTGGAATAATTTGGCAAAGTTTCTTTGTGATGGCCAACACTTCAGGCAATGTCCAGTTGCATGAATGGTGTTTCTAGTTCGAAATCCTCTGCAAATGCCACACCTGCAACAAAACCTTGTGATGCCAGCAAGTTGTTCGCCTGCTCGTATCCAGATTTGACCAGTACTCGATAGGATGATGGCGACTGGAGCAACCCTTATATGGGGACTATTTTGTTCGAAGTGTTTACAGTAACAGGCTCAGCCAACAGTGTCTAGGGTTTAGGGTTTGGCCCCTAGACCCTTAAACCCTTAACCCTAAGTCCTTTGTGCAGGAGTAGTTTTTTTAGAATATGCGCCTAGCCCAGACTTGGGTCATTCCCCTTCCTAGTCCCTGTCCTTCATCGGGCTTTGCTAAGGGGCAATTATAATTCCTGCTTTTGGTAACTGTTACTATGGAGGAAGGGATCCTCTATAGTCCCAAATAACATAAAAGTAGCAAGTTAACCCTGAACTGTATCACTCCAATCTTTCTGGCCATTTTGTCGTTCAGATGGCAGACTTTGGAGATCTCTAAGCCCTACAGGGATAGGAAGTCTAACACATCCGAATCAGTTCCAGGCGATATGAGCCGCAATCAAAGTCGGTCGGTTAGATTTGCGCAGTGGCACACATCTATCAGACAGTGTCAAGCCCACTCAGGACAACGTCTCGGCGAAATCTGCCGGGAAGGCTTTTCTTGGGAAAGTCAAGAACTTGAATTCTTCTTCAGAGGTTCTTTGAGGTTGTGAAGCTTCATTGTCCACCGCTAATGTTGATTGGCACGATTCGCATACATCTTGCTAGGCTGTTATTCTTATTACTCTTATTATTGCTAGTATGTGTGTTTCTTATTGTTCTTCTTATTAGTTCTACTATTTTGGATAGCGCTTATCACTCCTCATTAATAATATTATTAGTATTCTTACTATCATGACCACTATGAATTCTGTAGTTAATGTTGCTGAGTCGTTCTCGCTCATGTGCTCGGATCCGAAGATCCAATCGTTTGACTTGCTGGCTTGCCCGAAGCATTTACTTAAGTCTTGAAAGTAAGGGGTTGGGCGCTTCGGGTTGAGGGCTCAGGGAGCTGTTGCATTACCCGAAACCTCCATCCATTATTGAGGCCTCTACAGTACAGACGTAACATCCTCTTGGGATGAGTTGCGGCTTGATTGTAGGGATCCCTTGGGTCGTTCCCCCTCCCAGTAAACTGTCCTTGAAGGGGCCTTAGTAAGGACCCAACCCCAAACCCTAAACCCTAAACCCCAAGCCCTAAACCCTTATAAACGACTTAAAGAAATCTTGTGGGTTTCCTGCGCCACAAGTTGAGACTGGGAGGCCGGAAAAATGCGTCAGGCTGTGGGGATTGATTGTAAGGGGAGGGTGTGGATTCTGCTAGGGCCCCAAACCAAAAACACATCAATACATCAAAGGGGCCTTTACATTCAAGCAGTTAAAAATTAGCGAGCAAAGCAATTCAGGTATTTCAAAACAGGAACAGAATTTGGAACACATAGATAGTCCCTGACACAGCTTTCACATTCCTAGGCAGTCCCTCTATGACAACCTTCAGCAACAAGAGTTTGTTCAGCCCTTGAGCTCCCCCTAAAGTCCCTGGGATTTGCGTCATCTAAGCACGAGACATAAAATGAAAAATTACAATCCTGTCGAAATCCTGGAGGAGATAGTTCCTAAACCCCAAACCCTAAACCCTAAACTGAATAAAGAACAGCAGGGATGTCCCTTGTTCAACCTATGGTAGTTTCCAAAAATGAGGGTACCCCAATATAGACACCGATATACGATAGTCCTGATTATAGGGACCCCCAAAAAGGTACCCCTAATTTTTAGGAAGCCCTGAACCCTATAAACCCCATATAATCTCTATATAACCTCTATAAGCCCTCAAAAGGGTACCCTAAATTTTAGGCAACTCCCGTGTGGTGCTTGCACCGGTTCAACCTGAAGCCTGCAGGTGATACACTCGAGATGCTGAGATTAGGGTTTGGGGGTTTAGGTTTAGGGTTTTAGGGTTTAGGGTTTTAGGATTTTAGGGGTTTAGGGTTTAGGGTTTAGGTCATAACAAATCCTGGGCCTAAAATTCCTGACGCCTACCCTCGAAAGGGCCAGACCACTTTAAAAAGGGGCCAACTAATAATGAATAAGAGGGGGCTTTGAGGTCACTAGGGGGGTATGATACGGAATCTAAAGAATTTGGCATCCGCTTGATTTCCTATTTTCTGTCTTTAAATATGATAGCTTTATAGGAGTAGTTATATAGAACTTAGATGCGATCTTGATTGGCTGCGGTTCGATGTTCGTTGGTTTCAAGTCTTTATTTGGTGCTAGTACGATGTCTGATCGGTTTTTAAGGAATGTTCAAACGGATACTGATTAGATTGCAACTGCTTGTAATGAGGTTTTGCTAGGGTTTTAGAGGGGCATCAGTTTTAGTTGGACTTCAATTAGTCTTCCATTGGCTTTAAACAGCTTCGACTTAAACTTCAGGTGATTTTCCTCAGGTTTTTGAAAGAATTCTACTTAGATTCCAATTTAGAGGCAGCTCTTCCTCCTTCTGTCAACCCAGACCCCCTGAAGGATCCAAAAAATGGAACCCCCTAATAATCCCCTAGTTTCCCCAATATATTACTGGGTTCATATTGGGGGGGGTGGGTTCCATTTTTTGGGATCATTTAGGGGGTCTGGGAAGAAATAGTCTCCAGAAGATAAAATGATTGTCAGGTGCAGGGTTATCCAATGCTACAGAAGGGAGACGTCGCTGAATAGTAGGGGGAAGCTATTATACGGGACATATCCCCCCTAAACACTAGTAGCCATTGCATGTTCCATTTTCTTTTCAAGTGCTTTTCTATTATTCATCGTGGAAATACTAATTAAATCCCATCATCCCCAAATGATGCCAGCGTGCTTTCAAGTTTCCATTAATTTAAGGAGCTACTGTCAATAGTGGGCCCATTAAAGGACCCTTAACAGTCGACAATAGGGGTCCCTCGTGTAGCGTAGTAGATTCCCGAATATAGTTCTTTGTGAGAAAGCCACGCCCACTACATTGTGTAGCAAGTATTGGCTGTAGTTCATATAAACCTATATAACCCCGTGTAGCCTTACGTAACCCTATACACACACACACACTTAAAGAAACCCCCTGTAGCCCTACATAGCCCCTTTAAACCCTAAACCCTAGAACCCATCTTGGGAACAGCAATTTAAGCCTAGTCGTACACACCTGAAATCCTGATCCCTAGACTCTAAACCCTTGTCCCTGAAACCTTAATCCCTAAACCCTTAGCCCTAACCTTTTCAAACCCGAATTCCTAAACCCTCGCCCTAAACCCTAAGCCCCAATTCATAAACCCTTACCCCTAAGGCCTAAACCCCTAATCCCTGAGCCCCAATCCTTTTGAACCTTGATCCCTCAACCGTACACCCTAATGCTTTTAAACCCTCATCCCTACATTCTGAACTCTAACACTCTAACAACCCTAAGCAGGCCTTTTCGACGCTCCGGCGTCCTTGCCGCCAGCACCAGAGGCACCCGCAAGCCTCCAGCCGTCAAGGCGGCAACGACCTCCCATATTTGGAAAAATAGGTCAAGGATTTAGGGTGTAGGGCTTGCTGTGACATAGCGTGCAAGCAGTAATAATTGAGGTGTGAACGACCCCTCAACTGCATGCCCCCAGGCGAAATGTCTCTGGCTGGCCATCTCACGCATTCACCGACCCCATGCTGTCTGAGGTGACCAAGCCACCCAAACCTACTCCTTTTAGGGTTTAGGACCTAAACTCACTTAGATCCATCTTGGTCAACAACATGAATATTTTCACAGTAAGCATCTCTTGCTTCTACAATCTAAGACATGCAAGGTCTCCTTGGGTGGCTTTTTTCAAGAGGCCTGGGATATCTTGGGACACCCTAAATCCCCAAACCCTAACCCTAAACCCTAAAACCCTAAACCCTAGAACCCTAAACCCTAAACCCTGTCATTGCAGGTCCTTGAGGGCTGAGAGGCCGTAGCCCTCTGGCCCTGGGACGGCCACTTTCAAATGAGCCATAGTCTAAACTCCTTAAAGGGGGGTTATATAGGGTAGTATATGGGGGACTACTATAGGGGTGATTAGGGGGATACTAGGAGTTTAGACTATAGCTCAAATAGGCTTTTATGGTTTAGGGTCGGGGGAGTTAGTAAGTAGGTCAGTATCTATCAACCTACTTACTAAGTCCCCCACTATAGGTCCCTTCAAATGGGATACAAAGGGGTTAGAGGATAGATACGGCTTAGGGCTCAGGGATTTTTAGCCCAGCAAATAAAGAAATACATGGAACAGAAAGAGGAAATGGAATGAAAGCGGTGCGTTCTAGGGATTAAGGAATTTTTAAAGCCGCAACCACCACAATGACTTTCTTTGCTGCCTCTTCACTCCGAAAACCAGCCAGAGATGAACAGCTTTTGCGCGACATCTCATTGGGCCTTCAAACAACAAAGCTTGATCCGTACTTGTCCTCCGCTAAGCTCCCATCGACACCCTCCAGACTTGGCAAGAAAGCTGCGCCAAGATACTTCTAAGCCAACATAGTAACCCCAAGGCCTAAACCAATGCCCGTCTTTGACTATGAAACACTTGCTTTAGTGGCCTTCTTACATGGCGGAACTGCATATTCAGCGTTCATAATGAAAAGAACACCAGGGCCTTCGTTCGTAGCCGGCATCTCTCCATACTACTTGAGAGGGCTCTCCAGGCCTGAATTCCCAGACTCTCTTTCCCAAAGCTGGAAAATACAATGGAAACTACAAGGATTATAACCCCAATGCAGATCCATGCCAGGGAGTGAGAACCTCGAGCTGTACCGTTAGGAACCAACGTGGCCTTCATAGTTGCACACGCAATGGTTTCAGTGGCGTTTCATAACATGTCTACCTAGAACCCTAAACCTCCAACCCTAAATCCTAAACCCTCAACCCTAAATCCTAAACGTAGTCCCTAGACCATATACCTGGGTGGGGCATCCACGCAGGATTGCACCCAAGCCAAGCCAACGGGAAGGCGTGATTGAAGGACCGTCCTTCCTCGGGGCTGCTCCTCACCGGAATGAGGGGGTATATTCTAGGATTCATGCTTCAGGGTAGTAGAGGGGTGAAGGGTTTAGGGTTTCAGGGGTTTAGGGTTCAGGTTAGTAGGGAAGAAGGGAATTTTTTTTTCGGGAATATGTAGGGATTATATTCCCTTACTCCCTACTCAGGGGTTCAGTGTCCAGTGCCCAACAAATCTAAGTTACTGCAGGTTTTTGAGGGGGTTAATGGGTTAGGGTTCAAAGAGTTCCCTGGGTTGAGGGGCCTTCTAAAACTCCCCAGTGAGCACTGCAAGCATGGCACGCCCCCACACAACATACATCTACCCTGCCCCAAGAAAATCTCGAACCCCAAAAAAGGCCTTAACAAGACCACCATGCCTCTAAATAGTGGCTTCATGGGGTTCTGTGTGGTGGTTTCCATAAATAGGGGACCCCGAAAGGATCCCCAGAAGTTCCCCCAAGTTTAGGCAACCACCATGTAAAATGTAGAGCAAGCCTGTATCACTGAGACCTCACCAACCTTCTGATATGACCTGGTATATAGGGCTGATATTTGGATATATTGGGTTTTAGGATTTAGGTTTTATGCGGGAATGGAAAATGGAAACAATGATTTACCATTTAAGGTGCTTATACTGGTGAACTTGCATGGAAGTCCTTGTGTTGGTCCAAGGACCTAGTAGGGCTTTTGAGTAGGGAAAGCAGGAAAAGTACTCTTGATTTTGGCTCTGATGCTATTGCGGGGCTCTTACTAGGGTCATTAGGCAGCTTATCGCGGGCGCCTAGGGAATTTGATCAATTGCGGGTCGGAATGCCTAAAACCTGTGTATTGCCTTGGTCTATAGAAGTTCACGAATATGCTATCAAAAATGATACCACTTTGCGGGCCCCAACGATAAGGACTATAGTTTTGGGGAGTCAGCATTGGGGTCCGCTATTGGGGACACTACCATATCCTTCGTGGCTGTTTTGGGGTGTGGGCAGTGTCCAGCCCAACACCAGCTGCACAGGAGGCGAATCCGCTGCAACCAGCCGAGTCCAGCAGTGGATGAGATCTGGGCTGTGCAGCTACAAGTACCTCGGCCAAGCGGTACTGCCTTCGTGCTAAGAGGAAATGTTGCAGTGTGTAGTGCCAAGTTCTTCGTAGCCCAAAAGACGACAAGCGCTGCAAGCTGGGTTGACCCAAAACCTGAGAGTTCTGAATCTTGTCATGGACCCCACAGCCATATCACCCAAGAAACGTTCGCGCCAGTTGGGATTGTGAAGGGGGGGGGTTAGGGTTATGTACGGGATATAGGGGTTGTATAGGGGATATATTGGGATAATGGAGAAGCACATGGAAATTACTATTTAGGGTTTAATGTAGAGCCATGATTAACGAACCCCCTCCTTTCAAAAGCCTAGATATAAGGATCCCTCTTACAATCCCTATCAAGGGGAGGGGGTTTATCAATCAGGGGTCTACCCTAAGCCCTAAACCCTATATATCCCCATAACATCCTCATATAACCCCTATCCCCCTGGGTCTACATGGGGTCTGGGGTTTAGGGTTTAAGGTGGGCTCCAGGGTGGTGCTGCCAAGGCAACCCTCGAGAGCCTGCCCAAGAATGAAGCAGCATTGGGAAACACCATTCGAGTAGTAGCTTATTTGGTGGTATTATGGTACGCAGTATAGAGTAAGATTTTATCCTCCATTTGGGGTATAGTATTTTAAACAAGGGATATAATCTTACTAGGTTCAAACCACCAAGAAAACGCTACTCATTTAGGGTTTAGGGTTTAGGGCTCACCTGGGTTGTTCTCAAAACTATGGGCCCCTTTTGGGTGTGTATATGTATATATTGTATTGCAGCACCTAATATTCAGGGGTACCACGACGGGACCCTAATTTTGGGAACTACTCATTTCCCCCTGCTTGAAGGGTCAGGGGGACTTAAGCAGGTTAAGAATTAGCGTAACTAGGGTTGCTGCATGTATTATAACGACTATGAACCTACTTCATTTCTAACTTCCCATGACCCTCCAAATGAGCCCCACCCTATCAAAAGTACCGTAGTCCTCGCTGTTTCTTTGAGGGCTGCTTGCAGGAGATGTGGTTGGTGTCTTGCTGCGGTATCCCACTTCCAACAGAAGAGCATGTTTGCAGTAGTCTCCGCACTAATTATGCATCATGGATGGTTTGCCGGAGTAGCGCTAGCATATCGGAAATTCATGACCTTTTGTATCCGGGCATCGCGGGTTTAAAAGCCTCTCTGAGCATTTTGGCTAAGGCACACGTTTCGGAGACTACTCGGTGACTACTCCTCCCGACGCCTGCCACAAGTTTCAGTTGCAGTCACGGCAGTGTATTGGTTACGGGTAGTTTAAAGGCGTGAATTAAGAGGAATAGTATCCCTTCTTAATCTTTGCATCGTTGTAGTACGATATTCCCCGAGACCCTATTCTAAGCACGTCGGACCCTACGCCAAGTCAGAGGCAACCATAGGGCTGGATATCCAGCGCAGACTTTCCAGCCAGCTCAACAAAAAGGCCATAATGAATTGAGCGTTACGGTGTTTGGTGTGATATTTCAGCCATTCAATCAAGCTTCAGTGAGTAGAACAGATCCGGAAAGCTCAGCTGTTGGGGGTGCCTTGTTAGCGGTTTGAGGTTGAGGAGTTGTCTAGGACTCCGCATCTCTTTTTGCAAAGACAGCTTCCTTGGGCCCTTGATAAGACATCTTTCAGGACAGTCACAAGACACCCCCTCAACTGCAATTCTTGGTGCCATCGTAAGCTGTGGAAGGTTGTCTGCCTCTCAAGATTTTTTTCTGTGCTGAAATCGTGTTGCAAGGTTGTTGATGCAGCTTCATGGAAGCTATAAGTAGATGGAAATGAGCTTGACAATTTGGGTCCAGTCATGCATATCCCACAAAGCAGTACAGCTGGCTCCTGAATGTAAGGGCAAACAAGACAGCTCGTTTCACTGAGCACGGAGAAGGCAGCGCAAGAAGCCTAATCCATGAATCCAATCTCTCTGTCAACATGACTGTGGTATCCTAACGCATAAGTCTTAAATATCATATAAGCTTGAAGAAGTATATTCTTGTTTGATATAGGTCTAGGGAGATTCAGATGCGCACTCAGCCCAAGTCCCCAACCCCCAAACAACCTAAAGCGTAAACCCTCTTGACCCTCGTCTGGCATAAATTGGGCGGCTCTTAACAATTGGCGCTGGCATGGATGACTTGGGCTATAGGATCACAAATGAATAATGGGGGTCTTTATGGCCGGAATTCAGACTTGCTTGAATTCCTTGTTAAGAAGCTACCCAGAGCGCTGAGGACTTTCACCGCACTTGGTCTATGGCTGCATTTCGCCACGCAGCGCCAGGGATTGAGTTTCATGCATGAACTCAGGCAGTCAAAGCCAGGCTGTGTGTGAAATCGGGTCATCTATACTGACTTCTATACTGACTTGGCTGTTATGGGTAGCTCTGGCGGCTTTTGTGTTATGTACATGTGGTGGAGTTGCAAGAGCAGCAGAGCAAAGCAGGAGAGACGTCACCAAAGCTCACAATTTTCAAGTGGTTGCTGTGAGTGGTGCATAGTACAGTGCAACTCCTGGACAACACCAGTACTGTTGCTTATGTCTGGAATCAAGGGCCCTCGGCCCTAAGCAACCTCAAATTACAGGAAAACCGTCAACTTGACCAGCCCTAGTCATTGGGTGGCTGTCTCGGGATTAATTAAGCATACGAGAAAAAAGGATCTCTAGACAAGATTTCAGTTCCGTTGGGGCTGCACGTGCTTTCACATCTTGGACGAACAGTTGAACTCCAGCCTGCGCTAAGGGCTGGTATGGGCAGTTGATCATGATCCACGCAAAGAATCGGCGGAGAAGCACATTGAGCCCCGCGGTCTTCAAGGTATTGCAGTATGTCTATGCCTCCTGGCATTTCTGCAGAAATTGGTCTTATCACAAGGATAAATGCATTGGCAGAGACACATCCCCCGAAAGAGCCCTTGTCCCTGCTCCAATGAATTTCTCGTTGACTATGAATCATTGGCATGCACTTGCGCGCTACTGGGGTCTGGCCTTTTTAAAGGGAATTCCGCAAGGGACCTGCTCAGTTAAACACCAAACAGGGAAACCAGAAATATGTGTAGTAGGAATACAAAAGGAATGTAAGGACCCTGATAGATATATTCCTATTATATTCCCATTATGTTCTCGGGGTCGGCCACCATGAGGTGCAATGTTCACAGGAGAAGCTCTAGATAAGGTTTAGCCAGAACGCAACAGATTCCAGCCCCTCCCCCGAGGCTGCTGCGGAAATGGGCCACTTGCAGGGTCAGGCCGACTTAGTAAGTAGTTTCATAACTCCTGTAATCCAACTAGCAACCCTAGTCATCCTGTTGATACTAAAAATCCTGCATGAATTTAGTATACCATAGTACCATTATTCCCAAGGTTCAGGGTATTGAGGGTCATGCAGGATTTTTAGTATCCACTGCCTTGGTCACTAATCCGCTTATTAAATCGCCCTGACCCTCCAACGGCGCGCGCGTGGGCCAGAGCCAGTGCGCTCTTTTGGTACCGCTACTGTAGGGAAATCCAGGATTACCAATCTGATGAACCTAGATTACTTGTATACTTGTGGTATAAGGTACCTGAAATAGACTTCCAATTCATAGTGGTAATTCTTCAGGCCACTGCACTACCATCAAAATGGCCGCTTCTAGTCTAATGGAGGGAATCATGGTGGAGAAGCACCCAAGGCATTTTGTTTACGAGATGCTGTGGCGAGACTTCTTCCGGCACACCGCCGCTCTGTGGGGGTCAAAGCTCTTCAAGCGGGAAGGCAAGGCTCTCAACATGGACCTTGAAGAAGAGCGAAGTACGGCTGCAAGGTTCCATTTTGCTGCATGCAGATATAGTCCCCCTTAAGTAGATAGAATATGGCTTTGGGTATTTTATAATAAGATCCTCATATACCCCATATTCTATCTACTTAAGGGGGACTATAGCTTTGGAGTTGGGAAGGTTGGGTGTTCAGCATTCTTTTTTCAGGCTTGCGGGGATAGAGTTTAAAGGGTTCAAGTTTTAAAGCGTTCAAGTAAGGCATGCAGTCATGGTCCGTGAAAACACCGTGAGGTTGAGTATAACCTTTTGCTGCCTCATGGCTATGCTAGTTATTCCTAATGTATTGTACAGATATGGTTGTCATCATTCATGCAGTTGTGCTGACAGCAATGCTTTAGACAGATTGCCAAGAAGTATGCCCACTCATCCTGTACCTTTGGACTGTTTTGCCCAATCACGAAACCCTCGACCTCACCGCTCCCAAACGTACTTCTGGACACACAGCTACATGAGCTATAGTCTAAACTCCTTAAAGGAGGGTTATATAGGAGATTATATAGGGTACTGTTATAGGGGTCTATTCAGGGGGATACTAGGAGGTTAGACAATGGTACACATGACAACATCTATAGTCACTATCCCAGTTTTCCCCCAATGTACTATAGTAGTCTCCCGTCTATTTTCCATTATCCCAAGTGCACCATCTCGAAGAATCCCTAAGTCTTGCTTGAAGGCCCACTCGGTGTACGAGATCGACCATGGCACAGAAGGGAGGTCGCAGAAAGAAGGCGGTGCTTGATATCCCTCAGGGATAGACCATACTTGCAGGGGTCAGCGGGACTTCAGTAGGCTAATCATCAGGATAATTAAGGCTAGCGTATGGGTTGAAATGTGGTTATTAAGCTACTTCCTAAGCCCCCCTGACCTTCCAAGGTCTTTCAAGTAGTACATCATACTCTGATAGTTTCCATTTTCTTTCCCATTATCCCAATATTACCCCCATATACTATAGTAGTTCCATTCTATTCTCCATTATCCCAATATAATCCCAATATATAGCCTAGGCCCAAGGTATGGGATTCAAGGCTTGGGACTTTGAATTGCAGGTGCCCGAATCACTGCGCAAGCGTTTTTATGTATATACTTACATCTATATGCATGTACGGTTGCATGCATGTATGTATGTATGTATGTTTGTATGTACGTATGTACGTATGTACGTATGTACATACGTATGTACATACGTATGTATGCAATGCCTGGCAGTTGGCCTCAAAACCTGGGTGGGTGAGGATGTGAAGTGAGCGAAAGGGTCCATGGGAAGCCATGACGAGTATGCTTCTGAGCATGGTGCGGGGGTTTTTCAAAATGGAGTGCCATTTTGGGGGGGATCCCTATAATAAAGATCATAGTATATTGGGGTCTATATTGGGGTCCCCCTATTTTGGGAAACTACTGGCCAGGACTTCGGCAACGCACCCTGGGATTACGCTGTTTTTGTGCCTGCTGTTCATATTCTTGTGCCCCCCGGAATCAGCTTTGCAGGCCTCTGCTGTAGTCTTGTGGGGATAGGGTTTAGGGCTTTAGGGTTTAGGGTTTAGGGCTTAGGGTTTAGGGTTTAGGGTTGGGTCAACGCGGATGTCCGGCATATTTCATATTTCAAGGCGTACGTCTCATGCTCAAGATTGCGGGTGGTGGGCTATCATTAGCGTGACACATTGGCTTGACATCCTTGATGTAGTGAAACGGCTTGTAAGGCTTCAAAAACAAAGCTGCGATTTGAGCTTGTGCTGGCTTGCGTTGTATCGCTTTGAAGTCTGAATTCCTTGCTGAGGATTGAGGATGCGAGACTGTGGGTTTTCGGTAGGGTTGGGGTCCTCACCACTGACGCGCCGCCTCAACACAGTGAATCTAGCTAGCTCTGGTCAGGGATGCTGGTACTGTTGTGCCGGTACCGGGAGCGCCCATTAGGACCGCATTTGTAAGTAGAATGTGCTGAGCTATGGGTCGCATTCTGCTTTCGGGTAGTTGTTGTAGTTTACTTCAAGAATATGCAGCTAGTTCTTCGTGTGGCCACAAACGCAAGGAGACCATGTGCTATGTAAAGCAAGCTCCTGCAATGTGGAGCCTGCTACTTGCATAAAGTGATATGATACATCCCAGTACATTATTACTGGGTTGCTGTTAAGGAACTTAAATCAAGTTACAATAATGGGTATATATATAGTAAATAATAGGGTTTCCCCAGTATAGTAACTTAATAAGTTCCTTAACAGCAACCCAGATTATTCCTGCAATACGCCAGTTATGCCCTTACTCTGGGCCTCCCTGCAACAATAAAGTACTAAACATCAGAATCCCCCCCGAGAACGAGAACTCTGCAACCCCCAAGATGACAAACATTCCCCTTGTTATGTCAAGGGTTTGGGGTTGGGGATTTGTTACTAGTAGGGAACCGTCTTTTTTGAGAAAACATACCCTAGGGATCCAAGTGTACAAATATTAACTACATTGCCCCAAAGGCTGTAAGTATTACTGTACCTACTTTGGGATATTTGGATCCCCAGGGTTACGGGTAGGTGGTTATCCGACATCGATCAGGTGGAAAGAGGGTCTTACTGGTGTGCCATTGGTTGATGCAGCACCTTGGCATGAGAGTGTTTAGCTTTGAGGGCTTAGGTTTATTTCAGGGCTTAGGTTTTAGGGTTTAGGGCTTAAGTTTTAGGGTTTGGGGCTCTGAGGGTTTAGGGTTTAGGTTTGAGGGTTTAGGGTGTAGGTTTTAGGGTTTCGGGTGAAAGGTTTGGGATAAATCCTAAACCTCCTAAATCCTAAACCCAAAATGCGAGGATGAAGGCCTCGAGTCCAGGATTTGGGGCTTCGGGACACGGATTCACCCCCGTCCCCAACATTCAATGCTGCTCACACTCCAAAGTCAAATGGTTTAGGGCTCAGGGTTATGTACCCCAGCATGATTGGATTGCAACTGGAATGCGTGCTATCAGGCGGTTGGGGGTGCTAAGTCAGATTGATATCGCTGGGTTGAGATTTCACGATCTTCCTGAAAATTGTGCTCCCCCTACATACCACAAAACTCCTTAGCTTGGACCTTAGACCCTGATCCCTTTGTGATTTCCTTATACTCCTATTATAGGTACCTAGGGGTTTTGGCCGCCTTTTTAGTAGATAGAATATGGCTTTGGGTATATTATAATCAGATCCCCATATACCCCATGTTCTATCTACTTCAGGGGGTTTATAACCCTTAGTAGGGGTCTAAGTGCCACGTAGAGAAGAAAGGAAGCTGTAATTTAGAAAGATGCTCGTCGGAGAGCACGTGCCCTCCGGTCTTACTGGTTTTGCAGGGATCCCAATATAGCTTTATTAAGGAATATACGTTAAATCATATTAAGGGTCCTAGTATTATTAGAGGTATATTCCGTGATTCAACTATATTGGACTCTCTGGGTCCATTGCAGCTGAAGGATTGCAGATTCCAGAGCTGTCAATGCAGGTTCAAGTTTTCTGAGACCACAGGTGCTTTGAGGTTTTGCTCCTGACCACCCCTGAACCCAAGGATTACATGACAATCAACACATTTTGGTTTGGCGCAATATTTATGCTGCTTGTTGGTGCTTTGTCTGCCCTTGGACAGATGGGCATTTCTCAAAAGACCTTTGGGAAACGCCCAGTTCCTTAAAAGATTGGGGCAAGGCTGAACATGGTACGGCCAGTACAGCTGCAGGAGATTCCTGTCTAGCAGCGTCAATGCTCTTTCTTGGTGAAATGCGTATGTGCCGACATCATGGTCCACATCCCAATAAGGCTTGTGCTGTGCATCTGGAGCCCACCTCAACAGACAGGCATTTGACACATGCCCAAGTTGTGACGGGGTCGCAGAAGACTTCACCCGATTGCCGTGGTACTCCTAGGGTATGGACTGCTTGGCTTAGCAAGGGACACAAACCCTAATCCATCAAATGCTAGCTTCCATTCTCTTTTTCTTCATCCCCTAGTACTAACCCCATAGAAGCCCTACTACAGCTAGGCCTGCGGTTTTGAAGTCTTCCAACGGATCCCTGAAGGATAGCCCAGATATGAGTTCCTGATTTTCTTGGAATTCTTCAAATAACCCAGAGGTTGAATACCTGAAGTGCTAACGGAGGGGCCCGAGGAAGTCGTGCGTGAGGGCTAGAGGTTTGGGATTGACCTCGGCGCTCGCCACGACTTCTGAAGTCAAGAGCACAGATCCCGCGATCCTGAGCCCTGAGCTCAGCCACACAGTCTTAGGCATAATGGATAAGGCTGCATATTTACCAATAGAAAACCTTAGCAATCCTCTTAAAGTTTTTGTGTAATGCACCCCCAAACCCAATCCGAATGATTCAGGCCCCGGCATGAGGGTTCGACCATCAGCAAGTTGTAGCCCCTGATGTTCAGCCCTGATAGGGTTTAAGGTTTAGGGAGTAAGGTTGAGAGACTATGGTGTAGGGATCAGGGTTTAGGGATTAGGGTTGAGGGTGTACGGTTTGTAGATGGGTTTAGGACATCCTGAGGCTATGCGCGAGTTGCGTGCAACAGGATACATCGGCGACTGTGCTGAAGTTCATCCTTTGCGCGGAAAATTCACACCTCCCCACCCTGTAAGAGCAAGACGCTTTGAAGGAACTCATATAGCCATAATCTAAACTGCTTAAAGGGGGGCTACATAAGGGATATGATGTAGGGGACTACCATACGGGTCATTAAGGGGGAGATTAGGACTGTAGAGTATGGCTCACATATGTTTTGGGGGCTTGTTTAGAAGCAGGGGCGTCGGTACTCCGATTGCAAGACTGTCATCCCGGGAAATAGGAACAACTTAGAGTACAGTTTTGCAAAGTGTCAGCCTATGTAATTGCTAGGGGGCATCACTCTGAACAGCACTTTCGCGGGTTGCAAGGTCACGCATGGCGAGGATGTACAGACTTTCTTGGGGTAGTTATCAGCGCTGGGGAATCATCGGTTGGATACTTCCCCCACCCAGTAACAGCTTGATTCCCAGATGAAACCTTAAACCCTGAACCCTATATACCCTAGTAGATCCTCTATAACCCCTTCACATCGTAGTGATATATAGGGCCCTTAACATTACCCCTATTCCAGGCTGTTATTGGGCGGGAGCAGGACCCAAATAGTAGATCAGATTGACAATTTTTCCCCATCCTGGTAAAGCTGATCCAGAAAAGGGCCTGGGGAGTGGCGCCTGTGAGTGAAGAACTAGGTTTCGGGTTTACAGGGAAGCTAAATTCCCCTCAGTTGAGGACTATGCCTTAATTCATAATCATGAAGGGCCCTAGTATAGTTTGAAGGTATATTCCCTAATGGAGCTATGTTGGGGTCTCCGGGTTACTTACACTCATCAGCGAGAGTTTGGAATCTGTTAGATGTTTCCAGCTGATGGAACATTTCATAAGCTGAACAGGGGAGCTTCCAAAAGACTACGGGCCCTTTTTAATAGTCCGCAAAATAAGGATTCAACATTGGCCTACATGGGATGGCCCTATTGATGGACAAAACCCACCCACATGTATGTTCCCCTTAAGTAGATAGAATATGGGGTATACAGGGATTTCATTATGATATACCCAAAGCCATATACTATCTACTTAAGGGGGACTATAAACTCCCGCCGAATCCGTGCATGACCATACATGGACCAGGAAACTGACCCACCTCGCAGAATCCCCAGAACACTAGTACTAACAAGGATACTATAGGCCGCTGCAATAGGGGCTATAGTCTAAACTCCTTAAAGGGGATTATATAGAGGACTACTATGGGGGATATTAAGGGGGTTAGGAGTTTTATACCATAGCTCATATGGAGGTTTCCCAAAATTAGGGGTGCCTCTTTGGGGGTCCCTATAATAATAAGGATTATACCATTTAAGGCTCGAATTGGTTCCCCCTATTTAGGAAAACTACCATATACATTTGGATTGCATCTTTGGTTGTAGCATGTTGTGAGCCTACTTGGTCCCACCAGCGAAAGAGCATAACTCTGGTAGTGAGGTTTAAGGTTTAGGGTAGCCCTAAACCCTAGTTGCCTCGCCTTCCGGCCAGCGCTGGAGAATCTGAGAGATATCTAAAGTGCCCTCCGGGCACCATACCACGCTTACTGGCTAGAAAGATGTTGCTACATGTACATAGGGTTTAGGGTTTAGAGACATGAAGACTTACATTCTCTTGCTACGGGATAGTGGCAGTAAACCTGAAACTCCAAGAGCAGCAAACCCTAGGCCAACATGATTCCCGCCAAGCCCCTGGGTTTAGGGTTATAGTCCCCCTTAAGTAGATAGAACATGGGGTATATGGGGATCTTATTATATTATACCCAAAACCATATTCTATCTGCTTCAGGGGGGCTCTAAGCGTTTGGGGATGGAAGCCCTTTAGGAAACTTGGCCCGGCAATTCACGGCGGCTTTTCTCATCGAAGAGCTTGAGGTAGGGGACACGAAACTGCGCATAGTGTCAGTAGACAGGAAGCGTGACGCCCAAAACCCAAAACCCTAAACACAAATGCAGGGTCAGGGCCATAGCTCTCTGGAAGGAACTCCGTGAGGCGATTAGACAGGGAAGAGCCAGGTCCTTTCATGAACTTGCTGGTTGTTAAATTGTTAGTAAGGAATAAACTGTGTGTGGTTTAGTTTTTTTCCGAAAAATTGCAGGGGACGTCCTGGAATGTGGTGTTGGGAGGGTCAGGAACTTCATTCCTGACAAAAACAACCTCCCGCTTCCCCTCATAGCCAATTTTCCCCTAGCGTGTGATGGTAGGGTGTCAGGAATATCCATTATGACCGTACATAGCCCCCTAGAATTGGCATGTATTGAGGGCTGACGGCGTGGTAGCGTGGTAAGGGCTAGGGTGTTCTGGGGTACAAGGCCTCATTTTTTGGCTGATTTGGGCCGACCGGAAATTCGTTTTTTTAGTTGGCTGGATCCGAGCTAAAACTTCTGTATGGGAGCTTCTGCAGACAAGGAGACTCTTGAGGAGACCCCTTCTATCCCCAGAAAATAACCCTAAACCCTATAGTCCCCCTTAAGTAGATAGAATATGGGGTATATGGGGACCTTATTATAGTATACCCAAAGATATATTCTATCTACTTAAGGGGGACTATAAACCCCAGAGATCCCCAAAAAGGGACCCCTCGTTTCTGGAAAGCTGTATGTACGTGCGGGTAGGTTTGTTTCGTTGACAGGGGCTCACATGAAGGGTAGTTCATGATAGCTCAACCTTCGAGAGTTTGAGTGTGAAGGCACAGAGTTTAGGGCTTATATGGAAATAGACATTAAGGTTCAGTGGTTAGGAGTTGAGGGGTTAGTCGGTTAGCCTAGGGTTTTGTATGAAGGCTCGAACTTGAATAAGTCTGCGAGAAGGGCTGCTATCAAGGCTTGAGACTTCAGGGCACTCTTGGTCAAGGGTTTTCCAGCATGACTTGGAGGGTCAGGGGGACTTATGAAGTAGGTTAACACTTAGGACAACTAAGGTTACTACATGCATCATAGGAGGCAACAACCTACTTACTAAGTCTCCCTGACCCTCCAAGCAATAACTGGTAGGTAGTTCATAGGTGTCTAGTTTCCATAGAACGCCTGTGCCCGAATACCCACCTGCAAGCTATCGGGTTTCCACTTTGTGTCGCGAGGCATATCTCACTACATGGGGTTTTCTTCAACCCCTAAACTTTAAGCCCCAAACCCTAAACGCTGAGCCCTAAACAGGGTTTGGATTTAGGGTGCGTACGTGCAAGCCTGCTGCAAAAGAGTTGTGTCCAGCACTGCCAGGTTCATTGCGTTGCTGCCATTTGCGCCGAATCCTGAATAATCACTACTATTATGTTTGCTTACCCAGACCCTCCTATGTAGTTCCTTTTTGGTTATATATTATAGTATAATCCATTACCCCAAAACCAAAACAAACCCAAAAAGGAACTACATTGGAGCCCTTGGGAAGGGTTTAGGCTTAGACCGTTACTTGGGCCCCCAAGTATGCAGAAGAATGGTCTATTTGACATCTTTTGACGGCTCGGGCTACTGTTCACCTACTTTCAGGCCCAGGTAATACTATGTCGTGATAGTCCGAATGTACTCCAGTAGAACATATCCCAAAACTCCCTTCTAATTCACTGGGCGTTTACGCCAGGACATCTAGTAGTGGGTCTTTTGCTGCAAGCAAAGCTAAGCCATCAAGTTGCCATTTCAATCGCTGGAGAGACCCAAGAACACGGAAACTCTGATTTCAGAGCCCTCGTACTGCTAAGGGGGTGAAATTGACTACTCCCATTTCCTCTGTGGATAGTTGGCCACAAATGAGCAAAGAGCTGGACAGGTTGACTGGCGAGTGGGTGCTGATTGGCGACTTCGACGCAATCTCCACCTATCTTTTTGATTCGAGGGGTTCTTTAGTTCCGGAAATTCCCCTTCAGGAACCAAGGGACAATGAGCACTCCCTGAACCTGGTATGTAAGCTACTATGTTGTTTCATATTGTGTGTATATCTATAAAAAGGCCTGTGGAGTTCAAGGGTCGCAGGGTTTGTATTATGTTGGCTTTGGTGATCAAGTAAACACTTTCTCAGATTGGCGAGGCGATGCATGGTGTTGATTGGAAGCAACTGTTGACGTAAATCTTTCCTTACATGAGCCTTTACTTACTGCCAGCTGTTGCCACAAAGAATCTTAGGGAAGCGTTCGTCAAGTCTTCGAGTTACCTAAGACGTTCGCATTGCTCTGATGCACCCTCTACAGTCCCAACAGCAGCAATAGAGCCTTTCATAGCCATGGTATAGTCTCCTAAACCCTAAACGCTTTGCCCCTTATACCATGGCGCAGTTTGAGAATCCTTGTTCTGAGGATTAATCGGCCAAAGCTCCCTTTCTATGAAAAAAAATCACTGTTCTACTTTGGGCCTAAACCCTAAACCCTACAAACCCCTCTAAACCCGAAGCTGTAAGGTTCGAATATTTGCTGATCGATTACGACCCACACAGCAACTGGGGCCAATGGGCCCGTTCCGCAGGCACTTTCAAGGATATAGTCCCCCTTAAGTAGATAGAATATGGTTTTGGGTATATTATAATAAAATCCCTGTATACCCCATATTCTATCTACTTAAGGGGGACTATAGGGTTTAGGGTTAGAGTTTAAGGGTTAGATGCTAGGGTGGAAGCCTCAAGAATCAGAGTGGCTTAGGGTTTTTGACCTAAATACTGGGAATAGCAGGGAACCTAAGGAGCCATAGCCTAAACTCCTAGTATCCCCCTGAATAAACCCTATACTAGTCCCTTTTACAATCCCTTATATATCCCCTCTTAAGGAGTGTAGAGTATGGCTCAAATGGATAAGAACATGGAGCACGGAAGCTGGGCTCTCATGCAGGTTTAGGGTTTAGGTTGGGTACTGCCCCCCCCTCAGTAAGTGTTGGATAATAATTATAATATGGTTATTTATAGCCCTTAATAGGACCCCTAAAATAGACTTTTACTAAGTGGGGGCAGTACCCAAGGTTTAGGGTTTAGGCATTGTATGTAGGTGCTTACTTGGCTAGGGTCTAGGGTTATCCTATAGTAATGTAATGGTTTGCAGCTAGAATACTGGCTTATACTTGCGCAGGCTTCTACATTAAGGGTTTAGGGTTTTCGGTTTTGGGGCTCCTTCTACAGCAGGGCCCCTTGAAATTAGGGTGCACAAAAACAGGGCCACCCCTCGTCTACGTCAACCCGAAACTTTCACCAACACCAGCAAACGGCAAATCCCGCGTCTTATCGTACAACCCTTATATCATACCCACGTAACCCCAGTTTCCATGACCATTTCCTTTTCACTTTTAACTTAAACCAATAGCCCCCCTTAAGTAGATGGAATATGGGGTATATGGGGATCTTTTTATAATATACCCAAAGCCATCTTCTATCTACTTTAGGGTTCAGGGTTTAGGAATAGTATGTCATTTGCGGAGCTATCGTCCACAACATAAAGTAAGATTACATCCTCTTTTCAGGCGTATCAGTTATGAGAAGAGTATTGTCGCACGAGATTCAACCCCCCAAAATGCAACTCAAATCACGACTTTCCTCATGTGCAGCTGATTGTCTAGGGTTTTCTGGGGCTTGCGGAAGTGTATTGGGAGGGACCATGCCATAACTCATTTTCCACTGTTTCTCAGCACGCTCGTGTTGTCCAAGCGCCATGTTGCAACCTTCAGGCAACGTAAACCGAAGATGTTTGGGGGATTGTCAAAATTATGGTCCCTTTTTGGGTCCCCTAAATTAGGCCCCGTATTAGGCCCCGTATTATAATAAGGACCCAAAAAGGGACCATAATTTGGACAATCCCCC
>CAJNIZ010048134.1:0-11132 GCA_905231905.1 Symbiodinium pilosum | reverse complement strand
GGTCCGGGTGTAGGGTCAACTCCCTTTTTGTTCTGAGGATAAATGCGGGATTGTCAAAATTGTGGTCCCTTTTTGGGTCCCCTAAATTAGGCCCCGTATTAGGCCCCGTATTATAATAAGGACCCAAAAAGGGACCATAATTTGGACAATCCCCCGTTTGTTGGGTGGAGGAGAGGCTAAGGCATGATCAGGGACCAGGAGTCGCAGAAACTAATCCCTTAAACTGGGCTGCTGTTAAGGAACCTAAATTAGGTTACCATAAGATGGTATATAGTTAATATTAGGGTTTCCTTACTATAGTAACTTAGTATGTTCCTTAACAGCAACCCAGTCAGTAAAGCAAGCCGGCAGTCACAGCAATAAATCGTCCCAGGCGTCGTCCCAACCAACGACGCCAAGCGCCGCCGAGTAGGCAGGGTAATGCTCCACAACTACTCACCAATGAGAAAACACTAGCAACAGCAATAGCAACTGCAATAGTAAGCCCTGAACCCCAAACCCCAAACCCTAATCGTAATTCGCTGATGACTTTCGATATTTCATAGCAAGCCTCTCGGCTTGAGGAGTTCAAGGCTTAAGGTACTGGGAGGACTTTGGTAACCCCAATCGCTATAAACAGGACTCTTAGCAATGGTATTAGGGGATGTTATGTTTTGGTAACTCCAACCCCTATAATAAAACAGGACCCTATAACTATCATATGAGCTATATAGTCTAAACTCCCTAAAGGAGGTTACTATAGGGGATATCCAGGGGGATTCTAGGAATTTAGACCATAGCTCACATGATTGTAACAAGGTCGTAAATTTAGGGGCTGAGGCATAATTTGAGGTGATGCGGCGCTGGTTGAGAACCCGTGCTTGTGGTATTGTGATCATTCTGTAGACGTAGCTGCCTTGTCTCAGTTGCCTGCCTTCCACACACTAGAAGGGAAAGCTAGCCCATCAGCTCTAGACAAGGAGGTGTCCCCTTCTCTCCGTGCATATCCCCTGGCTTGTGAGGATAACTTGCAGGCCATAACTTTTCAATGCAGTTGGACAGAGTTGCCCAAAACTGAACCCTTCGGGTAGACTCGAGAATGCATCTTCGAAGCCCGCCAGGGTCTGAACAAAAAAGCCGGTACAATCATTGGAGAAGCCACGATCCATCTGAAATCATGGCAGGCGGTACGCGTTATTACGACATTGCAAAGCAGCTCTCCAACGGGGAAGCTGCGGCATATGTGCGGAAGCTTTGTCACAGAAAAGATGGTTCAATGTCTTAGATGGCAAAGGTTTCAGTTCATATCTTACGGTAAAGGGCAATGGATGGGTGGAGCGAGAATGAGATGCTTCTGTCTGATGGTTGTACGGGGGGGGGCATGGTTATGCTATATGAGCTATAGTCTAAACATGTCTAAACTCCTTAAAGGGGGGTTATATGGGGGTGTTATACAGGGGACTGTTTTTATGGTTGCTAAGGGAGATACCAGGAGTTCAGACTACAGCTCCTATAACATTCAGGTATGTAGGTCCTGCGTCAGCCGGCCAATCCCGGCATCGTAATTTTTTTGGGATGATCTTTGCAATCAAAGCACCTTCGAGGAAACAGGATAAGTTTCCGTCCAAACTTGGTGTAAAATCTAACTGTAAAATCTAGCTTTCTTGCTTTAGAATTCTTCGTATCCTTGGTTGCTTCCAGTAGCAGCTGATCACCATTCTGTTCATGGATTGCAATGGTGTGTTGTATTGATACCGCCCCGAATCTCCAGACGTCGCACTCCTCAACCCGTATACCCCCTAAATCCGAAACCCCTGAGCAAGAAGACCTTAAACCTCTGAAACGTTCACTTAAGACTAAGTGTGTATCCCATTCTTCAAAACTCTCCTGTTTCAGGAGGGTCAGGGATGTTTCCATTTCTCCTAAATGGGTTTAAGCTTTGCGGCATTCAAAAACTCGAGGTTCTTTCTTCAGGTCTTTTTTGAAGGAACCAAGGTGCCCCGATGCGAGGTTCAGGCTCCCAAGGCGAAATGAGCTATAGTCTAAACTCCTTAAAGGGGGTTATATAGGGGACTACTACAGGGGTTATAAGGGGGGATACTAGGAGTTTAGACTATAGCTCAGATAGTAGAATTTCTGGGTTTAGGGTTTAGGGTTGTTTGGGTTGAAGATTTCCATGCCATGAGGATGCTAGGTAGAGGTTTGACGATAAGAAGGTAGCGGTTTGTAGGTTTCGTGCTGTTCATCAGCTACTAACACTTGTATCTTCGCTGGTTCCGTCAAGCAATTCTGAAGGATCTGTTCCCAGAAAGTATGCAGCTGACAACAATTGAATGCTGAGCTTAAACCATTGTCAGGTTCAGTCCTACACACATACGCAACAAGAACTTCTGGTCGTCACTCGTTTTGTTCATCTATCATGATCACTACAGGGCCTGACATGATAATGAAGAATTTCTCGGGTCCCTAGTACTATACGGGTTTAATTAATTACTCTTTTGATTGCATTGGACTCAGTAGTTGCAGCTGGGCCAGCCATAGCTAGCAGCAAGTTCAGCGTTGCAATCATAGTATTAAACGTTTTCATCGCCAGCCACTTGCGTTTGGTGAGCAGATGCTGTGCATGCATTCTTGATTGGAATAGTTTCCTGAATCCTCGAATCTTACCCCAGTAATCGACCCTTAAGGACTTCATGTGTATGCAAGGATACACACACACACACACTAACGTGCTCGAGAAGCAAACATCAAGCGCCCAATTCGCAGATGAAACAAAGAAAATTGCGCGTTGCCATGCTGCATAGTTTAATGAACACGAGCTTCAGCTTGTATGCAAACAGCCAATTCCAGCTTCTGAGGAGTCACTTTAGGCTTTGTGGGTCCAACAAGAAGGCGGAGGCAAAACTAAACTTGCTATCGGGTGCTGAATTTCAGCCTGCCCATCGCGTTCGCATAGACTGCATTGGCCGCGTGATCACCAGGAGCAATGATGCAAGACCGTGGTCGCTTTAGAAAGAACTACAACGCCAAACTTCATATCGCATGGGCTGTGCCCAGCTGGTTGCGCGGCTTGGATGTTCAACATGAGACGAAGCGGCCTCAATGTGTTGTAGGTTTTGTACCTTAAGACTGGCTGCGCGACCACGTTTGCGTAAGCACGGCAGGCTCAGGGCCCTATGAGTGGATGCGAAAGTTGAGTGTGCCCAGGGCTCTATTTAAAGTTGTGTTGGCTGACATGGAACACACGCATGCAGTGTGTTTTTTCGCGGTGGACGCAGCAGTTTGTGGCATGGGCTTTCACAACTTCCACAAGTCGTGCATATTGTGTGGCGCTGGCATGTGCTCGCGCGCAAGGCACTGGATTCCGGAGCTTGCTCAGGCCAGGCCCTGTGTTCCGATTTGGTTGGCGGCCACAAGTTCCTAAACATCCCGACTTTCTGGTACTTATGAGTTACACCAAAGCCCGGGAATTGTCAGAGAAAGTAATTCCTGTTTTCAAATTTCGGGATCCCTTCTGCCGGCACCCTGGAGGCTAGGGTTTCCGCGGGTTTCCCAATTCGCACTCTGGAAAGGAACCTGGGGAGGTTTGCAGGTGGAAGCGCCTGACGCCTAATTTGTTGCTCCAATGCCCGGAGGCAAGCTTCAAAGCTTGGGGCGCGAGCTTCGAACCTCCGAATCCAAACCTAGCCTCTACTCGTTTAAATTTTTGCCTTCTCATTGTATCAACAAAGAACAAAGTTGGAGCCGTGTACAAGGCATACATACTCGAAAATTCATGTGTTAGGCAGAATGAAACACGCATGAGAAAAATTTACTGGCCCTTATAGCTCCTTGAAATCCCCCATCGTGTGTTCAATAGCTCAATCAATGGCTTGCACACGATTTTATTTCTCCAGCAGAAGCCCGTGTTGTTTCCAAGGAGCTGAAAAATTATTCCTTGCGAGCTCTTAGAGTTGGATTTACATTGTGAATTATTTACGAAACATTACGAAACATTACGAAACTAGGTTCCCCTCTTCCGCAGGAATGGCTTCCTGCCACCAGATCAACAGTTTCAGTCTTGATGTGACCATGAACCCTAAACCCTGAAGCCTGAACCTTGGAGCCTAAACCTCGACCTTAAAGCCATGGGAACAGCCCCACGGCACGGGATTTTGGTATGGCATTCAGTGAGTTGGCTTTAATCTTCAGAGGTTAAGGCTTCCCCCAACTTCGAAGGAGCGCTCATTTTTTCAAATGTCACGCAGTTAGTACTATATCGCATGATTACAAGAAGAAAATTTTGGCAGCCAAAAATCTTTCTGGGTTGTATTGCATCCTCGATCGGATACACGCAAACTTCCCAAGCCATCAGCCCTACAGCTAAATGCCGAGCCTGAGCCTCGAATTCCCAGTGTTGGGTTTAGCGTTTAGGAATGAAGGCCCTCTGACAGTCAATGTTCTTTACGGCTTATGTGTTTTCAGGGTTGGTGTTACCGAAATCCTCTTATCATGGAAGCCCCACCGTAATCATCCCACAGTCTTGCTAATTTCCATCCATTGTTGCTGTCCGCATTTTTGCAACTTCCGTGGCTTCCGCACAGGCTGCAACCAAAGCTTCTGCTCCAGTTGCTAGTGTTGTTGCTACAAGTATACGGGTTTTGATTTACTAGTCATACTCCTACTCCTCCTGCTACCCTTGTGCCACTCCTACCCCAGCTACTATTATTATTACTACTACTGCTGCTGCTACTACTACTGTTAGTACTGCTCCTACTCGTACTCCTCCTGAAACCCTGCCACCACTATATTTCTGGTCAAGGTAGTTGTGACCAATTACAAGCGTAGGTGGCATTTGGGGTAGGGAGCCTCGGTCCCTCTAACCTGTCAACTATTATAAACTTGCTCGTGATGTGGATAAACGATCAGAATCTCATCTGGGGGACTTCTAAACCCTAAAACCCAAACCGCATCCTAGTCGGCCTCACAAACTTTATCTGCGGCCTGCACACCCTAACCGTTGCAGGGTCTAAGTCCCAGGCCATTTTACCCGAACCTTCCAATCCAATCCCTTAAACCCCAAATCCTAAACCGTGAGCCCCCTAAACCATAAACCCTCTAAACCCCGAACCCTAAACCCGCTGAACCCAAGCCCGAACCCCCCATAAACCTGAGGGGAACTATGACTTGGAAGGGTTTAGGGTTCAGGGACCACAAGGGACTACTGTAGGTATTTTAAGGCCCTATGAACTCCAAATGTAAGGGCTATTACTCTAGAAGAGATTAACCTAAATTGTGGGTTTTCCAGAATTTGGGATACCTCTTAGGTGGTCCGTTTATACTGGGGGGGGTATAGCTTTTATATTGGGATCTCCACATTTATGGAGATTATGATTCACAGCTGTAGTAGATTTAGCATGAAGTTGGGTCAAAGTTGCTGCTGGCTATTGTCCAGGGTATTTCCGGGTAGGTCCTGCACACCACCCCTAGCAGAGCCCCATACATCTATATGTATCCCCAGCTCGAAACCCCAATTACTTACAATTTTATGATGGGTTCTACTTACTAATCATAGGAAAATTAGTATTAAACTATAGGCATTCGGTGCTACAGGCATCTCTTCCTGCATTACCCCTACCAAACCATCTGGGCAGTTGGGCGACGAGCACCTCTTCGCCCCCTGGGCAACTGCTGCGCTGCCGCAGATCGACGCCCAACATCGATCCAGCTCACCACCCAGATGGTCTAACTCCTTGCCCTTAGCTGTTGAAGGGTAAGGAAGAATAAGGGAATGCATGATTTTGGGATTGCATGGGGATTATGCTCCCTTATTCCCAACCAAGCACCAATTAATTAATGATGCACACGAGCCTCCCAATTTTTTCCGACGTAGCACGCCCACCTGCCGTGCAAAACTCCCACTCAAGTGGAGGGGTATTCTTAATGCCTGACGAAGACGGATGCCCTGTGAAGCCTTACAGAGCGTGGCTAGGCTACATAGATCCCATTGCTGAGGTTATGCCGACACTCTTGCATCGAGCGAGATGCAAAAATACTTCGAGTCTTTCCACCATGAGAAGGGCAAAGGGCGCGGCAAAGGGCCTCCTGACTCAATGACACCACCATTAGGGCATTGCCTTGCTTTTGCCAGCTGCTTATCAGATGAATTTTGAGATATACATACTATTTTGATCTCATGCGCGGGTAGATTGCAGAGTGACCGGAGGGGCTACTTGATTGGAGCTAAGCGAATGCGTGGCGGTGGTGGTGGTGGTGGTGNNGTCGGTGTCGGTGTCGGTGTCGGCGGCGGTGGTGTGGTGGGGGTCGTGGGTGCGGCGGCCGTGGGGGCGGAGGGGGCGGAGGGGGCGGGGGCAGTGGCGGCGGAGGGGGCGGCAGCGACGGTGGTGGGGTAACAGATTCTGAATCACAGGGTGAAAGTCGCCCTCCTATAATGTAAAACCCCAAATGAGTAGCATTCACCCTGTGGGTATGGTATTTCAAGAGGAACAGGTTGTAGTTGGCTGCACCACTTCAAAACGTTACGAAAAAGAATGTAATAGTTGCCATTATTTTGTTTTCCATGCCTGCAACCCCTACGAACAGGTAGCAAGCCTGTTCATGAAACAAGTTGCAGCACCTTATACACATTAGTTTCGTTCTGTGACCTAGTGCACTTGATGAAGTCACTTAACTAGCAGAGGAGAGGAGAAAGAGAAGCGAAGAGACAACCATAACCATAGGCCAGGAACAAGGATGCTTCCTAAAGGTTCAAACTCCTAAAGCTGAGGGTCTCCTAATTGTAACCCTAAAGAGCCACTAATGTTAATCCAGACGTTACAAATATACTTTGACATCCGGATAATCAATGGAGAGAAGTGTTTTCGTTCATCTTTTCACTCCTCTTCGTTCTCTTTGTTTCCACAGTTCCTTTCCTGAATTCAGTTAACTGTTCAAACAAGAACGCCTACAAGACCACCTAAAATGAAGGAAAAGAAGCGGTTCGTGCGCTAATGTTGTGAGTTCGTAAGCTCATGATTCAGTTCCCGTCGTTCCTTTGATCATTTCACTTTTTCGTCACTTTGTGGACGAATAAAAAAGGAAGGGAGTGACGTAAAAGTGTGAAGTGAATACATTAGAGTATGAATGAAGTCAGTGAAACTTAACGGGACTCCGAAATGGGAGTTCCCAAAAGTTACCCCTATAGAATCCGTAGTAGGCAGCCCCCAGTAGCTTTGGCCACCATCCTGGTGTAGTCCCCAAAAGCCTTGGGCTACTTTTTCCACAGGCTCCAAATCTTGATCAACCCTTAACTGTGAACAGCACCTCGTGGGCCTCTGTGTTGTTGGGCTAAGGGTTTAGGGTCTAGGCTTTAGGGTTCTGGGCTTAGGGTAAAACGTTCAGAGCCTGCGAATTCCTTATCTGAGTTCGGCATACTTCACGAATGCTCCGTGACGTCCGACAGTGATTCTTGTATATAGTTCCCACCACCCCTGAACCCTGAACGTTTCCAATCAGCTACCTACTTCCTCAGCAGCCCGATTTCTCGCAAGGCGAGGCAAAGGAAAAGGCCGTGGCTGCTAGGATGCAACTTAGTTCTTTTTGCTCCCACTCCCCTGTGCCCAAAGCTTAGTCAATTTGCCTTCGCGAATCGATTCTTACGGATCCGAGTCTCCGTGAGAAAGAGAGAGAATCATGTTTGTACTTGTAAATACTTGGAGGGTCAGGGGGGTCCTAGTAAGTAGGTTAACAAGTCGGACAACTAGGGTTAATTACTATATGAGCTATAGTCTAAACTCCTTAAAGGGGGTTTGTATAGGGGATTATATAGGGAACTACTACAGGGCTTATTAAGGGGGATACTAGGAGTCTAGTTAATTACTATATGGGTTAGACGGCTATTGACCTACTTACTAAGTCTCCTGGACCTTCCTAGCCTTACATGAAGCCCGGGAAACTTCTTATCTCCAAGGCAATAGACAGAGAGTTATAGTCCCCCTTAAGTAGATAGAATATGGCTTTGGGTATACTTTAATAAGGACCCCATATACCCCATATTCTATTTACTCAAGGGCGTTTAGATGTAACCTTCCGCGGTCTGTGATTGCACCAGACCCCCTTGAGTGAAAAGTCCTGATGACAAGGTTTGCTTCGCCTGAGGTGGGCATTGTGTCACGTACTGTTACTAAAAATGACCCGACTACACGAATTATGCAGGATTTATGCCATCAGTCGTATACCAAGTCGGGACTCACCCCAAACGGATCAGCAAGCTCTGGTTCTGAGATGCTTTGACTTTCTAGAGCTTGGTCGGTTTGGGGATTAGGATGGATGAGCCCTGATATCCTAAACCCTAAGCAGGGTTCAGGGCTTCGGTCTCAAGATCCACCTCCTCCAAAGGGGTTCACGGACTGGGAGAATGAATTGCAAACATTCTTTGGGAAATGCAAAGGGGCAGCCGTAGAAGTCCATGACTTCATTCCTGGCCATGCGCCAGCTGGTTGACCTCTTCAATTGTGACTCTTTGAAACTGCCAATGGCTAAGCAGGGCTGTGCCAATCCGGAAGCAAAGAAAGCAGTGAGTTTGTGCGCAACATGATAAAATGAGAACGTGTGAGAGGCAAAGGGAAGTTCCCAAGTGTGTACTGTCACGCACCCTAGGGATATGTACGGGATATAAGCTAGAAGAAGATTATGAGGTCCCTATAGCAGGATTCCCAGGTAAGGACCCCCAGAATCTGTTTATGACTCATGTAAATCAATCCCTTTGCTCCCCGGAAGCGCCGTCTACGGTTTAGGGTACGGTTTAGGGGCCCCTTTCATGGAAAGATCCCATCCCTGTGTGAGCTACCAAGCGCCCTGGAAGGGTCTAAGAGTTAGATTCTCTTACGTGCGGGGTGCCATACACGAGAAGGCCCGTGTAGGGGGAGTTCCTATTATAAGGATGGTCTACAATGGGTGGAAGCCTCCACATAGCCCAGAATGGGTTCTAGAAGTCCTAATATTATTCTGGAGGATCTGATTTTGGGTCGCTTCTGGGGTCAGGGAACCCTAAACCCTAGACCCTAAACCCTAAACCCTAAACCCTAGGCCTCAACCCCAAGATGAGGGTTCCCTATAAGGGGGTGAGGTTTTGGTTTCGTGCTCTACATACTCGACGGGAGCCCGCAAACTGGGCAGCCGACATTACGAATGCACCACTCCTAAGCCCTTAACCCTAAAGGTTTAGGGTTTATAGGGTTTAGGGTTTAGGGCTGAACCCTACACTCTCTGACATACCAAAACCATGACACCTTGCTCAAGTCCCAAGGCCGCTCCCCGGCAAGGGTTGCACTTGCACTGAAGTATAGTAGCTTCCTTTTATTTTCCATACTATACCCCAATATATACCCTATAATACTGTAGTAGTTTCCTTTTTATTTTCCATTGTCCCTATCTAACCCCAACATACTACAGTAGTTTTCATTTTCTTTCGAGCTCCAAGACATCCACACTGAAGGATGAGTGTAGGAATCGGAGCTGTTGTTGTAGTCTGCAATCTTAGGTAGCCGCAGACTTCAACACTTACTCTTGGTGTTCGTCGTTCAAAGTAGTGCCTGTTCAAACTGAGGTCCTAAACCCTAAAGCTATAGGGCTCATCCCAGAATAAGACTTTACCAAAGTCTTGTCGGCCTTCAAGCTTTGGGATCCTAAACACATACATGAGCTACAGTCTAAACTCCTTAAAGGCGGTTATATAAGGGAGTATTATAAGGGTTATTAAGGGGGATACTCGGAGTTTAGACTATAGCTGGCACCAAGTCATGCCTATCCATTTTGCTTGTTGGGGGCGCAACATGCATGCCTCGAAGAAAAAAACCTGAAGGGTACCCATCAGCCAGTTGACGACGGCATGGACTGGACCCAGGACCCAAGTAGCCGTAAGTTAAGTTAACATTTCCAAAAACCCTCCTATGAATTCTTACAGACCCATATGATGTTCACTTGGTTTCCGTCCTTTAGAAGCAAGCCAGAACATCCTAAACCCTAAACCCTAAGCAGCTCAGGATCATGAACAGCCAGACTGCCAGAGCTTGGTGCGGGTTAGCTGCGGCCAAAAAGGATCAGCAGGATTTCTCCGAACCCCTAAGGCCTGAACCCTAAACCCCAAATCCCCTAAGAAGGATTGCCGCACTTTGGCGCTTAGTGGTTTAGGGGTTTTGGGATTAGGGTTTAGGGGTTTAAGGATTAGGGTCTTCTTTGAGAGGGGGACACTTCTTTTTTTTCAGGACTTCCAAGTGTTGAGGGCCAGCAACAAGGTGACCACAAACTTGCCAGGACAGCATACTCCGACAGGTAGTTCTCCTGCACTGCAAACGAGCGCCGCCGCTTCACTTTCGTTATTATACCTGTTTCTAGCATCCAGATGTACAGCAAGGGCTGTGCTACCTTGCAGGGATTGGATCCCTTTAGCTGCACAAATTTGCATCCATGACGTTTCCGAACCAAGCTTTCACGAACACATGAGCTTTTTCAAGGGCAGCTCGCCCTCTTTTCTCGAAAGACCCTTGGTGCAACGCTTAAACCCACAACCTCTAGAGAATCGTTGACGCTAAAAGTGCTTGGGGTTGAGGACTTTTCCTGTAAGAGCTTACTGGTTCTTCAAGAACAGATGGTAGTTTCCCAAAATAGGGGGACCCCGACATAGACCCAAAAAAACTATAATCCTTATTAATTATGGGGACCCTCAAAAAGGTACACCTAATTTTGGGAAACTCCCAGATGATGAGAAGTCCAAGGCCGTGATCTGGGAGCTTCTCAAGGCTAAACACTGATCAATAAGCCTTAACTTCCCAAAGCCTTGGAACCATAAATCCCAGAGCCCTGAATCCTGAACACTATGCCCTAAACCCTAAAACCCAAGCCCCACACCCTAGCTGTGTAGCGCTCATTTGCCCGGACCTCAGAGATAGCGTGGAGTAAGCCCCAAACCAACAACCCAATCCCGGAAGGGTACCAAAATCCACGGTCCTCAGGTCGTTGTGCACAGGACCCGGGTACATTCAGGGCTTTCCGCAGAAGATGGATGTCTGGGGTCCCTTTAAAGGGTTGCGGTTTCCAGAAAGGAATAAGGATATATACTTCCTATGTATCCCTTGTCCCTACTAGTTTAGAGTTGAGTTTAGGATTTAGGGTTT
>CAJNIZ010048133.1:223-15589 GCA_905231905.1 Symbiodinium pilosum | reverse complement strand
TACACCCTAAACCCTAAACTGCAGAAATCCAGGCTGGCAAACGTAGCCATGTTAATGCGCCACCTGAAAGAACATCCTATAGACTTGCGCGAGCTTGTGCTCCATTTAACTGAGGATAACTATTGGCTCCAATTCTTTGGAAGAAAAGCTGTACAGCGGTTTTTTACCCGAAACCCTGCAGGCAAATGGCAAATACGAATCAACGGGGCCCAAATAAGAAAGAGCTGAAACCCCTGACCCGCTAAACCTCCCTTTCTGGAGCTCATAAACAGGTGGTAGATCCCCTATATACCCCTATGTACCCCAACAAAGCTGCATGTAATCCTTTATGAGATTCCCCAAATTATGGGTGCCTCGTTGGGGCTCCATATACAGTAGCCTCTATTGAGAGGGCAGGAGTCGTTTTGTGACCCCCTTGTTTGAAAGTTCCTTGCAGCAGTGTATCACCCATCTTCCACATCCGTCAGCAGTTAATGAGAGATGTTGCAACCCAAGCACCTGAAACAATGGGCCTGTGAGAGTCATATGACGCTGAGAAAAGGTGAAAAAGTTCTCTCAACGCTACACCGGTAGCCCGCATTAAGGTACAAGAACAGGCTGCCTTTACCCGTCCTTTGGCCCAATATTCGCAGGGAGAGCGAGAGCAGAGACTTCAAACCTCACACTAGATTATGGGATTTATGGGCGTACCATGTATAATAAAGAAGACTCAAATAGGTGATTCAAAGCTGAAGGTTCTCACTTAAGGACCATTACGCACCCTAAAGCCGACAGAATCCTTGAGTCTCTGAGAAGCTTTCAGTGCGCCCGAGCGCTGGCGATGCAAACCAAGTGAGAGTTTCCAAAACCAAGGGGACCCCAAGATAGACTCCAATATAATATCTGAATCCTGGACTAAAGTCTAGTATATTCTTTGCTAGGTCCCCCTATACTCCCACCCTAAACACTAACCCTATACTCCTTATATTATATACCCCATGGATAGGTGTCCCCTACAACCTAAATTTAGTCCGCAGCTCATGTATCTACGCAATCAGGTTGGGTGTTGGGGTTTAAGTTTAGGGTTAAGGGTTTGGGCTTTAGGGAGGAAATCTTGCACCACCTAAGTCTCTAGAGCTGCGGCAAGCACAGTGGTGTAGGGGTTTGAGGTGGCGCAAGATTTCTTTCCATCAACAATAATTACTATATGCCTTATTATCGCTACACCCAAAAAGGGCCCTCGACCCTAAGCCCTGAATCCTAAACCCTAATTCTTTGAAAATTCCTCAAATCGTTAGAAGTTTTATGGAGCCTGGACCTGAAACCCTGAACCCCTAACCCCTACCTGGACCCCAAATGCATGTAAAATAATGGCCCGTATGGCTGCGTTTCTGGGCGTAAGGCAATTATTGTACATACTTCTGGGGTTTAGGTAAGGGTTTAGGACGCAAAAAATCAGTATAGAAGTCTTTTCAAGGCCTAGTAGTCCTTGATCTTTTGGGTTTCTCAGACCCAGCTCGATTTGAAGAACCCTCAACCCTAATTAGGGTTGAGGGCTTCGGGTTGAAAGTTCAGGGTTTGGGATAGGTTAAGGGTTTAGGGTTTAGGGTATGTCTAGGGTTTAGGGTTCAGGGTTTAGGGTAGGTTTAGGGTCTAAGGTTCAAGGTTTAGAAGAACCTCAAGGTGGCAACCCTGAAGCCAGCTCAACCTGAGGAAGCCCTGAACCCTAAAATCCTAAACCCTAATCTCTAACACCAAATCCCTAAACCCTAGTGCCTCTAAACCCTAATCCCTAATCCCTAAACTGTCAAACTTTCAACCTAAATCGGGTGAAGCAGTCTCTCCGCAATGTCCTTTGAAGGAGAAGGTCAAGAAGCATCTGGGCCACATGGAACCTTGGCAAGGCTTATAGGGTTTAGGGTTTAAGTGGGGGTTGCTCAGAAACGGGTCTGAAGTTTAATGCTCAGATTCCGGTGGCTCAAATCAAAAGGTGAGGTAGAGGATGGTGGGGTGGAGGAAATAAGCCGCAACATAGTTGAATCTACAATGGGTTTTCTTCATTTTTACCTAGCATTCTTTCGTCTCTTGAGCCCTAAGCCCTTAACCCTCAAGCCTAAACCCCCAACCCTAAACCCTAACCCGCTCTAACTGGAGAAACACTAGCAGGATCTTACGTGTTTCGAAGAACAGGTCGCGCTTCGGGCCCTTGGGGTCTAAACACCTAACTACCAAATTTGCTTCCCCCTCCTCACCCACGCAATAACAGTCAGCAATCATGGTAATATGCAGTTGTGTATCTATGTATGTATATGTATATACGTATTTGTTTAACTAAATGTTCCAACTGTTCCTGAGCATGGAGGCCCTAAAAACCCCTAAGCCCCTAAACCCTGAACCCCTAGACCCTAAATTCGTAAACCCTAAGCTACAATGTACAATACTTGGGCCCAAAATGAGTGCCTATATAGGCAGCCTGAGCCAAAGTTATATGTTTTTTTTCTTCGATTCTTGGACCTTGAGGCTTCCGGGAAGTAGGGGCATGTGGGGGTTGTAACTAAACCCTAAACCCGAAGCCCTAAGCCCTAAACCTTAAACCTTTGTAGTTCGTTTATAGTCCCAATAGAGTTCCCAATAAAGAGCCCATGGCTTCAACTTAGAGACCTTAAGCAGCAGAGGAGCGTCGCACAATTATGTTTTCAGTGTCCTAAACCCTAAGCACTAAACCGTAAACCCTAAAGACTAAAGCCTAACCCTAAACCCTTAACCCTAAACCCTGCAAAGCGGGCCTCCGCTCTGAAGGCCTGCATGGGCTCCCCAAGCTAGAGCATACTTTAGGATTTAGGGTTTGCCATAATTCTGGGTCTATATGCAGAGTCTCATGATTAGCGCTCGGTTTTTGAAACCTCTCATAGAACGGAGGAAATCGTGCGCGAACTGTTAGTCCTCCAGTTCCTGGAAGTAAAGCAAATAATGGTTTAGGGTTCAGGGTTTAGGGTGAAGGGTCTAGAGTTTAGGGTTTAGGGAGCCATGGGTGCAGGTTACAGAGTTTACGGTATAGGGTAGCTATAGGGTTAAGGGTTTAGGCTTCAGGGGTTTTAGGGAACTCAGTCAGGGTCGTGGGTCGTCATGTTGTGTAACACCGTTGCTTACACTGTTTCTAACGCTCCCGCTCTGTTCTTGGTTTACCTGCTTCTCTATACCTCAACAATCCCAAAATATCCCAAAACTCTCCCTCAGATAATTGAAGCCCTGCGTGGCAGCAGACCTATACAGACATCATGCTTCCCCCAAAAGGCCGGGCCCTACTGTAGACCCGACATGCGCTAATCCTTATCATGGGCTCCGAAACCCAAAGCCCCCTTCAACCAGAGCCCTAAATCCTAAACCCTGAATCCTAAACCCCAAACTCTAAACCTTAAACCGGAACCGCAAACCCTAAACCTGAACCATAAACCCCAAACTCTAAACCTAAAACCTGAATCCCAAACCCTAAACCTGAATCCTAAACCCTAAAACCTGAATCCTACACCCTGAACCCTTGACCTGATTCCTAAACCCTAAACCCTTAACATGAACCTTAAACCCCTAACCCCAAACCCTACAGCATCCTACACCCTAGACCCTAAGCCTGCATCCTAAGTCCTAAGCCCCAAACATCCGTTGCTGTGCAATCCGAGGATGACGTGACGCGAGGCACTCTGGGGTTTGCGGTCGTGAAGCCTGGCCCCAGCACGGTATATAGCCAGGAACTCCATCTAGCCGCGCTCAACACGGATGGTAGTCTAACAAAGCAATTTTCATAATCCCAACCCCCAGAACCCCTATGAGTAGGACCCCACAGGTGTCATATCATAGCTTGGGTACTGCCCCGCAGAAACAGCTGCATTATGTAGAAAGCTCCAGGTTTAGGGACCTTCATGTGTCCCCTGTTATAGAATGTTACTGGGTCGGGGCAGTACCCAAATGATAGTGGCATACAAGCCGATGACCACAGCACCGGATGGATGTGCCGAAGCCTCCAACCCTGGACCCTAAACCCTACACCCTAAACTGTTCACTTCATTGCCAGGTCTTTGGGGACCGTGAGTGGTAAACAGTTGGAGGAGCATAGTATAGAGTTGATTTCGACTGTAGTCATCTAGATGCCCAGCAGGCCCTCAACCCTAAACTGTAACTGTGAGCCCTGAACCTTAATCCCTCAACACCAAGACTCAACCCGAAAACCCACACCCCACAGCCCTGAACCAGCTTTGAGAGGGGGTAGCTTGGATTCAAAGATGCGAATACCTTCAACTTAGAACAAAATCCACCACCCACTTAAGAATTAATGTTGGCCCGTATTGTATAAGGATATATTGGGAGTGGAAGAATTAAACCCTGCGCTGCTTTTCTCTGCGTGAGCCTTGATGAACACGAACCGGCAGATTGGCTGTCCAGAAGACACTCTCAACGCCTACACCCAAAACTCCATATTCTAAGGGCTGCAGTCCCTTTACAGGGACGCCTAGGGGGTTATAAGGGTTTCCAAACATTACTGGCCCTGTTTTAAAGGGGGTTCCTTACAATAAAGGGTTGTATTTTTTGTTTGCGTACTCCTAGTTTGTAGACACCGCGTGCGCCGCCAGCCTTGCAGCCTTGATAAATGATCATGTCGGAAGGTATTGCCTACTCAGCTTCAGTCACAGGCAAGCCCTGAACATCATTGCTATGAATCAACTATTGCGATTCACGACCTAAACCCCAAATGCATGCAGAATAACGGCTGTATTGGCCCTTTTTGTGGGCTTTGGGCAGCTGTTTCATTTACTTTCAGGCACAGTCCCCATACCTCAAACCCTGAACCCTAGAAACCCCACACCTTAAACCCTAAACTTTAAACCGCAAACCTTGAGCCCCAAAGCGTAAATTATGATAACGCGGGGCCCGGGAGCTCCATATGTATGCCTGCCAAAAAAAGCTCTTCCCGAAATGTCCAAGGAACCCATTCAGATTCCCCAAGAGTCAATGTAGCTATGCAGTATTTACATGGGCGCAAACGACGGTATATGGAAGCCCCTTTGGGCACATATACTATATATCTACATGAAGCCTTTGGGATTTCAGTATCTGAGATCAAAACGTCAGTATTTGAACTCTCGCGGCTTCATTAATCAAAGCCCCAAACTCTATTTCTCAAAGCCTAACTGGTTACGTATACGCACACAGACACACACACATATATATATATATATACACTTATTTGTATCTATCTATTTATTTACATATTCGTCGCGCATTTTAACGCCCAAACCCGCTGTTTTTGCTACTGCACCCTCAGCTACTGTAGGAAGAGTTGTTGGCTGGACCTAAGCCCTAGGTGCTTGACCCAAAACCCAAATCCCTGTCCAGAAGACTGGCGGGTACAGCAAGAGATCTTCACATCCGCCAACGGCTTGGAGCGTGTAGAACTGCTACTAGGCTGCAAGGAGAGTATGGTCTAGGGTGTAAAGGGTGACTGGGTAGGACATTCTGCCCTGGTGTATGCCTGGACCCCAAAAGTACGTTAAAAAAGCGGCCCAAAACCCCCAAATGTAGCCCAAGGCCATTACCCCCAGATGTAGCCCAAACGGCCATTATTCTACATACTCTTGGGGTTTAGGTAGTACCTATAAGAGGAGAAGTGTATAGTCTTACTTGGTTCAACCACCTACAGACACGCCTCAACGGGAAGGACTTCTAGACAAAATGTTGGACTCGGGCTCTTTGACGTAGAGTCCCCACCTCTGAAATATCACATCCCAACCGCCCTTGAAATTAGAGTTATAGGAACTAGTGTAACCCTAAACCCGGCCCTACACTATACCCTCCCGCACCAAATTACGATTCCGGTGTTAGTTTTGGATTTGTGGGTCTCCAGGGAGGCCCGGATCAAGGGATTCAGTAAGGGTTGAGGGTTTAGGGTTTGGAAGCACGTAGGTGAGTATTTAGAGCCTACTTTCAAGTCCCCTACATAACGTATATGGGATAAACCAGAAATATGTGGGGTTGTGATTGCGGTGATCCGTATGTAGTTGCTTAGTCCCGTGACCCTCCAAGTAGTTAAGGTAGTTATGCGCTACTACGGGTTTACGATTTAGGGTTTAGGCGTTCATACAATAATTCCTGCATGGCCCTAAGTACCTTGCACCTTTGGAATTATGGCAGTGTAAAGTATACTAAGGTCACGCTGGATTTTTAAAATCAATGGTATCACCCCTACAGAACCCCAGTTTCCATTTCATGTTCCATCTTCTCTTTCCATTTGATTCTTCATTATTGGGGGCGAATATCCCTAAACCCTATTTCCTACACCCTGCACCCAAAACCTTAAATCCTAAACCCTAGACCCTGAACCCTAAGCCCTACATTCTAAACCCCTAGCCCTAAACCACAAAACCCTAAGCCCTAAACCACAAAACCTTAAGCCCTGAACCCAAAAGCCTAAACCCTAAACGCTAAGATTTTGCTATCAACAGTCGGCTCAAGGTATGTCAGGCTTTGCTACCCAGACCCCTGGGCGGATCTAGAAAGTAGAACCCCCTTACGTAAGGGTTCCTAGAAATTACCCAACCCTAAGGGTCCAAGGACCCCAATAATGTGGTTTTAGGGCCCAAATACCATGAATGTTATAGTATTTGAACCCTAAAACCCTATTATTTGGGTCCTTGGACCCTTAGGGCAATAGTAGTATAGGGTACCATAGTTGGGGTTCCACTTTCTAGATCAGGGGTCTGGGTAATGGACCTTCCCCATCTTCCTTGTTTGGGTTGCTGTTAAGGATTTTAAGCTGAGTTTTCATCATGGGTTTAGGGTTTAGGATTTAGGATTTAGGGTGCAGTGTATACATATCCATATATCTAACACTGAATATGGTTCCCCTTAATTAGTAACTGAAGCTAAGGTCCGTAACAGCA
This sequence comes from Symbiodinium pilosum, assembly GCA_905231905.1. Classification (NCBI taxonomy): domain Eukaryota; class Dinophyceae; order Suessiales; family Symbiodiniaceae; genus Symbiodinium; species Symbiodinium pilosum. Next base: position 8,678 of record CAJNIZ010048133.1, on the reverse strand, counting down.
ACCTAGTATTTTTTCGCTACTTGGGCTTCAGGGTTTGCACAGCATCCGTTTCAAAGTCCCTTAATAGGGTTCAGGGCTTGGGGTTCAATAGCGGTTAGAAAGAGAGTTATAGGGAGTTGGTGGTTTAGGGTCTAGTGTTTAGGGATTTGGGGGTATGCGGGATGAAGGGTTAAGTCATATGGGGGGTGCGGCTTGGGTACGTGGAGCTCATGATGTAGTAAGAGGGTAGAAGGCTTTGGGGTGTAGGAATTTCAGGTTTCATGGCAATTGTCTGAGGCATAATGGGACTACAGCCGGCTGCATGGTTTCTTTAGAGGGATCCACCCCCCCCCCCTTGAGCAACAGTACATCGAGTCAGCACGCAAGAATCCAAAGGATTTTGCCCTGGAATCGCCTCGAAGATCCCCGAACCACAGGAGCAATGGGCCCTGAGTCTGGGCCGTTGCATCGCCCACCTGGAGGTTGTCCTGGGCAGGTACATGCCGGTCAAGTACATGCTGGTTTCTGCACATGCCAACCGCGGAATAGGGTGAAGTACCGGAACTGCGGGAAGCATCGCAACGCGACTGGGCACAGCCTTTTCCTGGTCGAAATCAGGCTGTCGAGATCCAGTCTCTGTCTAAACCCGTGGTTTCAATATGGTTGTCTTAGGGTTTAGGGCATAGGGATCGAAACCCTTGGTTTCAAGGTGATGAGGCTCATGGCCGGCTTATGACTCTGGATAACATTAGTGCTTCGTATGATGGCTAATAACCCCCAAACCCTAAACCCTAAATCCTAAACCCAAAGCCCTAAACCACAACGCCCGCAAGCTTGAAGGCCCAAATCCGAAACTCCAAGCCCGGATCCCTGAGGTTAGGGTCTGGCGTGCCGGATTTGGGGTTTGGGGTTCCTTAGACCTCAAAAACCTAGACTGCAACCCCTACAGCCCTAAACTCTCAACCCCTCAACCCTAAAGCCCCAAGTCCCTGAAACCCTAAACCCTACCCTAAACCCCTAAACCCTCAATCCCTCAACCCCTCAAGCCCTAAACGCGTTAACCCTAGCCCCTAGAAACCCTACACGTTTGGGGTTAAGTTTTCAGGCTTCGGGGGGCTTACCTTGGAGCCCGAAGTGCCTAAGGCTGTTCCCAAACACCAATCACGGAAGATGTAGGGCTTCAGGGTTTCTAGGGTTTTTTGGTTTAGGGTTTATTGTTTTAAGGGTCCAGGGTTTTTGGGAGTTGGAGTTTGGGGTCCAGGATTTTTAGGGTTCAGGATTTAGCGCTTAGGGTTCAGTGTTTAGGGTTTGATCTCTTTTCCTTTGGGAACAGCTCTTTATTTCTACGTAATGTAACCTTGGTACCTACAAGCAACAGAGCTTTGCACCAAAGGTTTGAGGGTTGGAGCCTGAATCCCACCCTAAAGCCCCTCAACTTTAGACTCTACAACTCAAATCCCTGAGCTCAAGATCTAACCCCAAAGCCTAAACTCTAATCCCAAATTCCTAACCGAAAGCCCTGAGCCCAAACATCTAAACCCTGATCCCAACACCTTCCGTCCAGACCCACAACTCCAAAGCTTAAACCCAACTACCCTAAACCCTTTGAACCCTAAACCACCCTAAACTCCTTAAACCCGCGAGGCCCTAAACCCTACACCTAACCCGAGGCATCCAAGTCTAGAACTACTATCCACTTTGGGCCCTAAGGTTTACAAACGGTACTTGATGGTACTTGCCTTAGGCTTTTTGGATCCCAAATGAAGCTCTCTAAGCCCTAAACCTTAAACCTCTCAACCCTAAACGCAACTAAACCCCACCAAGCCCTAAACTCCCCAAACCCTGAATTCCCTAAACCCCCGAAACCCCTAAGCTCCCCAAAAGCCCCCCTGCACCACCCGCCCTCCTCGCCCACGAGGGGATTGGTCTAAATTCCCTATAATACGGGGTCCTATATTTGGGTTCCCATTATAATACGGGGCCCTATATAATTTTCCCCCATTTTGGGAACAGTAATTTAGGGAAACTTCCACGAGGTTCCTGGGTGGATTGCTGAGCGAGCGTCAGCGTACCGAGTCGAGACAGCACGAAGCGGACCGGAAGCCCGGCAGTCCGAGGGTTTAGGGTTTAGGGTTTAGGGTTTAGGGTGTAGGGTTTAGGGTTTAGGGTTTAGAGAGGTTAGGATTTATGGGGTTTAGGGGGTTCTGGATTTAGGGAGGTTAGGGTCAAGGGAGTTTAGGGTTGAGGGTTTAGGGAGTTTAGGATCCAGGGAGTTTAGGGGGGAGCTTTAATAAGGTTCAGAGGGTTTAGTTGGGAGGGTGTAGGGTGTAGAGGTCTGGGGCGTAAGGGATTTATGCTTAACGCAACTCAAAGTAAGCTGTTGAAATTCATTCCTTTTAAAGGGTTGTACTTCATAGGTAGGGGGTATGGGTTGGCGTTAAGCGACCAAAAAAATAGGTTAGACTCAGTAAACAACAGGGCCTCCTTGCAATGGTAACTTAGTTTAATTTACATTCATGCACAGCAACCCATGGTAAGGTTGGGGGTTTCGGGCTTAGGGATGAGGGCTTCGGGGGCTGAACTATGTTTCAGAGATTAGGGATCACAGCTTTCGGGGTATTTTTTTGAATTTGGGGGCGTAGGGTTCATGGTTCCTAGGGTTTTGGGGATGTAAGAGTTGGGTTTCGGGTGTGCGGCTTAGGTATCAGGATTCAGGGCATGAGGCCTTGGACATGGAGTCGCTCTTGCGGGCCCATGTGCTCCCCTCATGCCCTACACCCTAAGCCCTTAATTCTAAACCCTAAGCCCTTAACGCTAAACTCTAAACCCTTAACTCTAACCCCTAAATCCTTAAACCCTAAACGATATTTAACAAATTGTGGTAGTTTCCATTTTATTTTCCATTATCCAAAACCTAAGCCGTAAAGAGTGCCCAGGGAAAAGTTTAGGTCTCAGAGTATAGGGATGCACGGTATAGATTTTAGAGCTCGCATTCTTAGTTTTGAGATTCTAGGGATTAGGGTTTATATAGGGTTTGGGTTTTTGGGCCCAGGGTGTAGGTTTTAGGGTTTGGGGCTTGGGTTTAGGGTTTCTTGGGTTTGGCAAGGTGTCACAGGTGGCGTCTGGGATTGATCAGGGGATGTCAAGAAAGACCTACCTGGACCCCTAAAGTACGTAGAATTGTAGCCTTTTTTTTGGCTGCTTTTAATGGTTTGGGGCTATTATTTTACATACTTTTGGGGTTTAGGTAGGCTCAAGACCTCAACCGAACTTGGAATGAACAGGAGTCTCCATGCCTGCCAGTCTCAGGTATTCACTTGAGCCACTCTAAACTCCTGGAATCCCCCTTAATGACCCCTATAGTAGTCCCCTAGAAGATCCCTTATACAACCCCTTTAAGGAGTTTAGCTAATGGCTCATTTGTCTATCTAAGAAACCAAGCTTGGAACAACGCAAAGCGAGCAGGCATAAGTCCAGAAAGTGGTGCAGCCACTCCAGGGCTCAACCCCAAGCTTAGAACCCCAAACCTAAACCAATGACACTGTGTAGTAGGAACACCCCACAAGCCCAGAACCCTAAAACCTAAGCCTATATAACCCATGATAATAGTTTCCGTTTTCTGTTCCACTCTTCCCTACACAACCCCTGTATAATCCCTATCTACTCCAAGTCCATGTTCCGCCAAGGCCATATTGAGGTCCGCTGCAAAATTCCTGGATGACGCAAAAGCCAGTGCTCGCCTTGATAGGGAAGGGTTCAGGGTTCCGGTTGGGGGTTTTAGGCTGTAGGATTTAGGGTAAAGGGTTTAGGATTTCGCGTTTAGGATTCAGGGTTAAGGGTTGAAGGTTTAGGGTGTAGGGTTGAGGGTTTAAGGTATGTGTGTTAGACCCAACATACCTTCAGTTTTAGGATTTCAGGATTTAGTCCAAGAAATTATATATGCTGTGGGGTTCTAAACCTAAAGGTCTTTTGATTCTGAGGTAGCGCTTCGGGTCAAGGATCACACAGGTGTGGTTTGTTTTGTGGATGGGGGGTTAAGGTTTGGGCGTACACAGAGTAGCGTTTTATGGTCTGTGTTCAGGGCATAGGCTTGGAGGGGGTTATCATGCGTTACAGGAGGGAGGAGGAAGATCTGTTTGACCTTCGCCCTGAACAGAATGCAGGTCTTGATGCTGCAAGGTGATTGTCAAATGCCAGAATGCTAGCAACTGTCCTTATGTCAGGGCAAAACATATGTGTACATATCACTAGGAGTTGAACTCAGAGCCCTACCAGCAGCTTTCGCAAAACGTCGCCGGAGGGTTCGCGAGGTTCGTGGGGATTCGCGGAACCTTCGCGGGGTGTGTAGAACCCTTCGAGGAATTAGGATAGAACCCGTTCGCAGAAACCTGTTTGGGGGTTCGGTGAACCCTCTGGGGCTTGCCTACCTTCGGCTAACCTTTTGTGAGTTCGACAAACTTCGGCTTAGCCTAGAGGGCGTACTGACAGAGAGGAGTATTCTCCAATTCTCCTCCCCTAAGCCCTAGACACTAAACCCCTAAACCTAAACCCTAAACGTAAGCCGGCACCGCATCATTGCGGGGATGTGAGAGGGGCGGATCTGGACCCTACGTGGCGCCGTGCATTGCGCAGCTGCATCTATTCTTGCAGCGGGCTCGGGAAATGCCTCAGAATGAAAAATGCTGCATCCGCGCAAGGGGGCCCAATACCATACTTGAGCTTCCCATGCATGTGCTCCCTGCTGCCGCACCAGATACGTTGAAGTGGCAAGAGGGGACCCAGATTTAAGCAAAGCATCCACCCCAGGAAGAGCAAGCATACACAGTTCTTGTCGCTTAAGTATGTTGCAGGAATGCCAACAGGAACGGCTCCATGCACAGGACGTGAAAGTAATGGCCGTATCAGTTTGGCAGCCATGGATCTCTGCAAGAGCAGCGATGTACATACAACCCTGCACTTGCACAACGAATCGATGGGCCTGGGTTGTTCTCACAATTAAGGACTAAGGACCCCCTTTGATCATAGGTTCGATTACGGCACCTGGCTGCATCATATGAGCTATATAGTCTAAACTCCTTAAGGTGGGGGTTCCTTGGGATTTTTTCAGAGAGTAGTATAGGTCTTATTAGGGGGGGGGGGTAGTGGGAGTTTATATTATAGCTCACATGTACAAAGGTTCCTTAGATTGGCTGGGCATGAGCCGACGGGGTAGCAACCATGGTCATAATGCGCTGTGTGGGCTTATAGTGTTGAGCATTTAGTTACTTCCCGGTCCATAGAAGTGCAGATGTTGATGCTGTATCTATCTAGCAGTTACATGTGGGGTTGCATACAGACCCTAAACCCTAAAACCTTCAGGAAGCTGAGGTAGGGTTCGGACAGTGCTTATAGGGCCTGGGTCAATTTACGGCCTGCGCAAGCTAAAGGATGAAGTTTTAGGGTTTAGGGTTTTAGGGTTTAGGGATTCTAGAAGGTTTGCCACGCCATGCTTGGATTCACTTTCCGAAGTACATCATACTAAGAGCACGTAAGGCATACAGGTTTTCAGCAGGTGCGCGTGTTTAAGGGTTGCGGGACTTAGTAAGTAGACTACGTATGGGGTTATATGTCCCCTAACTGGGGGTTGGCCTGCTTGTATCCCCTCGTACAACCCACTATGTCCCCTCCGCCTCTAGGTAGAGCTTATGGTTTATCTGTTGTGGCCGGGCCTTCCCCGTATTTCCTTTTTCTAGTGAAGCTGTAGTAGGCATTGGGTAGCCCCAACCCTCCAAAATCAGGATTCCAACAATAGTTTCAGGGAGCGAATTATTCCTCAGCCGTGAGCCCAAATCACCTTTGTTCCGAAACCCTGAACCCCCCACTGACCCTAAACCCTAAGCCCTAAAAACCCTAAGCCCTACACCCTAAACCCTAAAGACCCTAAACCCTAAACTCCGGTGATGTATTAAGTCGTGCACCGCCTGGGTCGCCTGACCTACAGTGGTTCCTAGGGTGCTGAAAGATTTCCCCAAACCCAAAATCCCCAACTCTAAAGTTAAGGGTGTAGGGTTTAGAGCTTAAACCCTGAACCCTAAACCCAAAACCCTAAACCCTAAACCGCGCCTCCCCTCTTAAGGCGCCACGCGCCGCCCTGGTGAAGACGGTGCCAGCGATGTGGAGTCGGAGGATTCCGAGCTCCTGGGCCGTTTTTGATTTAGGGTTTAGGGTTTAGGGTTTATTAGGGTTTAGGGTTTAAGGTTTAGGGTTTAGGGTTTAGGGTTTAGGGTTAGTTACCTACATATTGGGTTCCTGTCCATAAGTCCCTATATAACTTTATAGTATCTGTAACCCAAGGACCTACTATATGGGTACCTGGGCTTCTAGGGTTAGGTTTGGGGTTATAGTCCCCCGTAAGTAGATAGAATATGGCTTTGGGTGTGTTATAATACGAGCCTCATATACCCCATAATCTATCTACCTAAGGGGGGCTATAAGGGTTTGAAATATGGGGTTTAGGTATGAGATTCAGGGTTTGGGTTTTAAGGATTGCAGTGTACCCTAAACCCTAAAACCTTGTAGGGTTTATGCTTTAGGGTTTAGTTTTCAGGGGCGGAGGGCTGGCAAATTGTTGGTCCTTTCTTTGGTGTACCGTACGTTTACGGGCCGTATTGTCCCCACATAGGGGCCATAGTTTGCACACACCCATATGCAAGGGGACGCGTTGAATACCGGAGACTGAAGCCAACCATTAAAAAGGAACATGAAATGGAAACTGCACGTGGAGACGGATGCCTGTCCCATTTAGGTTTTAGGGAAATGGACGCTGGGTTTATACAGGGGCTTATTTTACTATACGGAAGGTATTTTGCGCTAAAAGGAGGATTTGAGATGTGAATGCTTTAAATAACTAGAGTCATATGACGCATTCGTTTTGTTTTTACAATTTGGGTTTGGGAGCTTCAGGTGTGGGTTCCAGTCGCCAGGTTTCCAGCAGCTACGGAAATAAGCACGGGTCCTTACACCCTACATCCTGGAGATAAGTTGCTTGAGAAAAGCCTTACACCACGTATCCAGGATACCTTAACAAACGCAGGCCCCTAAACCCTAAATCCTAAACCTTGATTGCTAAACCCGACGCCACAAACCCTAAGCCCTAGTGTAGGAGATTCAAGACTCCCTCAAACCCTCTTTGGATTGCTTTTCCTTACTGGCCCTTAAGCGGGGGGCGGGGAGTTAATGTCTGGGCTTTAGGGCACGGATCTCGGGTGGGGGAGTCAATATAGGGACCATTGCAGGGTTATATGTGGGGACTAGAACGGGATTACTAAAAGGATTCACTCCCCCATTCTCCTAGAGCACCAGTAAGTTTCAGAACGCGCATAACCCTGACTTTGTTTTAACCATTCTCATCGCACAGTGGACAAGTCATACATAACCCCGAGACTGTTGCAACAGGCTGCCTACGCATTGTCCGGAGATTCATTGTTGAGTCCTCCAAACCCTAAACCCTAAACTCCTCTGTGCCCTAGAACTCCCCAGTCTATCCCAATTCCGCCTAGGGCCGCTAAACTATAGCAATTCTCAGGGCTTTAGGGGCAAGAGGTGGTGCTGGGCCCCCGAACTACAGTAGGGGCTTAAGGTGGTGCTAGGGCCCCTGAACTACAGTAGAGCCTGGACTTTAGGGACTTAAGGTGGTGCTAGGGCCCTGAACTACAGTAGAGCCTAGGACTTTAGGGACTTCAGGTTGTGCACTACATTAATAGAATCATCTCCGGGTAGGGTCGTGCAGCACTTTGCGCCTCAACAACATGCCCTATGCCCTAATGTCCCTATAGCACCTTTTATATCCTGATCCGGTTCCTTGCATCCCTAAGCTCTAGCCCTACTTCCTAAACCCTCATCCCCAAACCCTAACCCCCAAACCATTCACCCGTAACTCTAATCGCCAAACCCAAAGCCTAAACCCTTAACCCTTAACCCTAATCCCGAAACCGTAACCCCCAAACCCTGCACCCTTAACCCTACCTAAACCCCAAAAGTATGTAAACTAATAGTCCTAAACACCTAGAAACAGCCCAAAAAGGTTATAATCCTACATACTTTAGGGGTCCAGGTAATCCCTATCCGACTCCTATCACCGGTATCCTTCCCGACAGCTCAGGGAGGCTTTCTTTGGTGGTGGCATCTCGCAGGTCGGCTTTGGCTGTTTTCAAAAACCCGTGTAAGGGCTAGGCAAACTGTAGGGTTTTTATGGGTTTCAGGACATATACGTTTTTGAAGGATAGAAAGTTGAAGGATTTGCAGGGTTTAGGGAATATGTTTTGGTCATAAAGTGTTTACAGAATACGTTTTATCATATAGGGTCAGGAATTGCAATAGTCATCCTACTACTACAAGGATTTCTAAGCAGTTGATTATTGTAGACTGGACCCTTGCGGGGTGGGGTGCCGGGGTTAGGGATTCAGGTTCAGAGCAAGGGATTCCGTGGTTTTCTTTA